>LBNU01034480.1:19217-36539 GCA_014162995.1 Artemisia annua | reverse complement strand
GCGGGTTTGGATGCGGGTTTGGGTATTGATATAATTTTTTAGCCGGGTACGGGTTCGGGTACGGGTTCTGGTAATACCCGTCCAATTACCCGTACCCGTACCCGTATCTATTTACCCGAATCTATACCCGCTTTATTGATATTATAATTAACTAGAATATATATACATTATATATAATTTCTTCCATTATATTTTTTTATATGCATATCTGTATTACATAATATATTTTATTATGTACATGAATTATTTAAAAGAGTTAAATCGTTTGATATGATATTTATTTTCTTTAACTTAAAAAAAAATGAATATTTGAGGGTGTTTTCCTTTATTTTTCGGTGGATTTTAGTGTGACTTAATATTAATACCGCCATTTTGTCCATATAATATTCAATTGGGGATAACCGAAACCCGCGGGGAAACCCGAAAAACCGATGGATAATATTAATCGGGTACCCGACGGGTAATGGGGCGGATACGGGTTTGGATATTATAAACAGGTACGGGTACACTTAAACCCGCCCCGAATCCGACCCGTTGCCATCCCTAGTGAGAGGGGTATCACTTGTATTGTTAGAGGGTCCAAATAACCTACTCTATTTCATATGTAATTTTAAACTTGAACTTATATAAGTTAAAGTCTTAAAATAAACCAAAAATTCGAGACTTATGAAATACAAGCTAAAATTAAATAAGCTCTGAATCTCAAATATAAACTAAAACTAAAACAAACATGATCTCTTATAGGCCATTTTGGGGGAATTATTGTATTTTAATGTAAAATATTAGTTTTAAAAGTATACAAGTTCATTAAAGTGTTAATTTTGCCATTCATGTTGAATAACAATGACTTTTGATATTTTATCCAACAACATAGTTTATGTTGAACTCAACTACTCAAGACTCAGGATGTCTTATAGTTTACTGATTATAGTTGTTGCTTCGCCTTTTTCTCTTCCCTCGCAATATCCTTTCGTTAGCGCTTAAGTTTCCCTAGTTTGAGAGACCGAGTTGTAGGTCTTGTAGCTTACACCGAGTTGGTGGTAGCCCGCCACCTCCTCGGTAGGGCATCTCCTCTTTGACTGCTTTGATCGTGTACCTAAGAGTAGGTTGTTGATGAACGAAAAACATGAGAAAATACCATACACTTAACACCAACCCAAACATTCTGTCACTAAAGTAACTAATGAGTTCTTCATTTAACACATATTTCTTTCGTCTAAAAATTATTGTTCATTTTTTTATTTTAATATGTCTCAAAATAATTGTCCACTTATTATTTTAACTATTTAAAGAGAAAAAAAAGTTTAATGAGTAAATATGTTATTTGAATGGTTGAAAAGTGTTATGATCTCACTTTTTTAAACTGTGTAATTTTGTCTTATGACGAAAACAAAATCTTTAATAAAAAATTATTTATTTTTCTTTCTTTATTTTGGATTACGTAATTCCGAGATAGGCCTCATCTTCACGCCTAGGGTTGTTTAGTATTTGGTTTTGACACCGAATAAACCGAAAAATAAACCAGACCGAAATCGAATAAACCCGAACCAAAGTTTTTAATTAGTGTATGGTTTGGTTTGGTGTATGGTTTGACAAAAATATAACGAAACAAAACCAAAAAACTCGAATATAACTATAACACAAAAAGGTTAAATTATACATATAGTTTCTATCATATTATTCTAACTAACAATATATATTTATAAGAAAAAAAAAATCCTAAAATCAAAATTGTGATGCATCTCCTGACGAGTGAATTAACCTACTTGATCCTAAAAATTCCTTATGTCGTATCATGTATTCTTATCATTAATTTACTTATGTTAAGCTGTGAAACCTTTTTGTTTCATTTTGTTGATTTAATTGAGCACTTTATGAGAACTTTTGACTTATTAATCTTATCTGAACTTTTAGGCTTTTATTTATGACTTCTAAATTATGTTGTGAAGTTTACTTGAATTTGGTTTTCTTGGTTTTAACCGAAATCAAACCGAATTCTAATTTGGTGTATGACTTTGTTTTATCCGTTGTATAATGGTTTGGTTTAGCTTTGGTTTTGATTATAAAATTTTCAAACCATATAACCCACCCGAAAATTGAACTGATTAACACCCCTACTCATGCCAAGTTTAAGCCTTGAAGGATGAATTATTTATCAGGGTAGGTCTTGGGCCCGTTTGGTTTATAGATGGGTTTAGAATTTGGATTAAAATTTTAATTTGAGATTTGAGAGAGAATATATTAATTTAAAAAAAAAGTAGTGAGAAATACACACATACAAAACTGGTCCCACAACTTTAGTTAAAACACACATATTTATTCCGATTGGTAACAATATTGTTTTAGGCAAGGTTATAAATACGTGAAGCGTGACGTAGCGGCATAGCCAAGCCTCAAGCTTTAGCGTGAGGCGTTGCGTCATAGCGTTTTTAAGACGTGATTTAAAGCGGCAAAAAATATTTATAGAGTTGTCAATATTAGTTAGCTAATAGGCTTAAAACTCAGTTATGGATTTACTAAGCCCGAATAAATACTTGTAAATAAGCACAAGTCCAATAAATATCTTTAAAAAATTTAAATAATAAAAATAAAATCTTAAAAGCTTCAAGAAAAGGCGCCACGCCTTGCGCTATAGTGCGCTTTATCACGCCTTATCACGCTTTATTGCACGCTACGCCTAGAGACGACGCCTTAGCCTGTTTCGTAACGTGTAGGCCACGATTCACGCTATGGCGCCGCTATAGCGCGCTATTTAGAACCCTGTTTTAGGGGTATCACACATGATTTCAAGAGTCAGGCTTTAAACTAAACATTTGTCATTCATTCATGGGTCTCGCAAAACCCAATCCAACCCCCTCCCCCCAAACGGGCCAATGGATAGTGGAGATTACAAATATCGGTGTCAATTTAAATAATATTGTCTAAAGGTAAGTAGGTTGCATACGTTTTCGGATGGTGATTTGGATATTTAAAATAAATGTTTTCAATTGGAGTTTTACATTCGATTTCAAATAGTTGAAAAAAAAAATAAATAAAATAAAAAAAAAATCTTAATAAGGCTAGAGTAATGGTCACCACACTCACCACCTTAACGTTAACGTCACAAAATCATTCAGCACACAATCAAACATATAGCCACAATCAACCCAAATATATAAATATCTCACAATATATNAAAAAAGAATGCAAAGGTTTGGTGTTGCAAACCACCAAACCATCATAAAAAACAGGAAACCGAGCGTGAAGAAAGAGAGAGGTAAAGGAGATCAAGCGTGATGAGACATGTGATGGTGGTAGATCACCCACTATTAGTCTAATAATCATTCTAATATCATATATCATGTTTTTCTCACTTGATTGATAAAGTGATTAACTTTTTTATCATCTGATCCAGTGATTTCATACATGTGATGTTGCAAAGACTATTAGAGACATTTGTATAAATATAAATGATCTCCCTTAAATTAACCTTGTCTCGATTAGTCAGTCCCAACTTTTGGCATCTTTATTTCGTTTTCTACAATAAGTAGAGTTAGAAAAATTGATAGATTTTTTTATTACCGAAGTATTCTAAGACCGGGTGTTATCGTTGTGCGTAGGGGTGTTATTGGGTCGGGTTGTCGGGTTAAATCGATTTTAACTTTCACAAATATGACCCGCAACCTGACCCGATAAGAGATCGGGTTATCGGGTTCGAGTCTATTCGGATCGGGTTGTACCAGGTCAGGTCTAATCGGGTTCGGGTTAACCCGATAACAATATTATTACTGTAGACTTAAAATCAAATATAGAATATACTACACCAATATTGTAATTTTAGTCATCAAAGAGATTAATTCTTTGATAATTCTTACTGTTCAATGATATCAGTTTCTACTTTGAGAAATTATCAGACCAAGACCAAGACCAAGAAATTATACAATACACACACCAACCTATAAGAAAAAAAAAAAAAAAAAAANTGAATGGAAGATGTTAGCGTCATGCTACAGTTTTTAAAAATGAAAACTCATAACAAAAATAAGATCATGCTACTGCTAGAATTTAGTAGTGCTATACTAGGCGGTAATGAATTATAAAATACGTTTAACGAATTGTCGAATATAAATACTGCTTCTAAACCCTTCATTTAAAAAAATTAATATTTTTCGGGTCTTATCAGGTTGACCCGATAACCCAATAAGCTATATAACTCAACCCTAACCCGACCCAATCGGGTTCGGGTCCAATTAACCTGATTTAACCCGATCATACAAGGCTTATCGGGTTCGGGTCGGGTCAACCCGACCCTACTGGCACCCCTAGTTGTGCGCCATCATGCGTGAATAACCTCTATCACACGTGAAGGTCATGACAGCTCTTCACAGCGAATGTGTGCTTTTTGTGTTGGTTGGGTGGTGCAGACCACCTAACTGAAACACACCATTCTTTTTAGTGTGTGTGGAGTATATTGTAAGGTATGTTTATATAAAGTAGAATATTTTTATGTGTTTGGTTAGCTGGTGACAACTACGCCTCAAAAGGTGATGGTAAGATATTGATTTGAAAAGTTAATGTGTCGCTGAGGTGAAAGTGATGGTCGGGTGACCATTAAACCGGGCCTAACTAAAATGCTTTTAAGTGTTCTCTAAAAAAAAGTTTTTTTGTGTTGTTTTTTTTGAAATATTTTTTGTGTTGTTAACTTGCTATAAAGAAATGAAGAAAAAAAGCGCTACCCTGCAAGCCCAAGTTTAAGCTGCCAACGATTTATTTCTGCTTCATGTCACGTGCTTCTGTAAGGCCAGGCCCATGAAGCCCAAACGTTAACCAGCCTAAGATCTACACTCCAATGATCCATCGATGAAATTTACGAACTAGAAAAGACTAGTGTATTATCGGATGTGAAGTTGGGGGTACGGAAAGTTTCCAACGATTTAATTGACGATAACTAGGTTTTTGTAGGTGTGACGATTTGGGTCAAGCTCTTGTTTGTAGGTCTAGCGACATGTGAGTAAACTCATCAAATGAGAAGTCATGGACTCAAGTGTCGTTAAATACATTTGTGAGATAATGTACTATAGTGGTATAAATGTTTGGAAAAATCATCACCAAAAAAATAATGTCTTTAACACTTGAGTATACAAGATACTCATTTTTAAATACTAAATATCCTAGTTGCGATATTTTTAATTCGATAATCTATAAGCAGCATCTTCATACATTTTCTAAAGATAGTCAAAAGCTTGTGGTCCTCATAAAAGGTCACCTAGATCGACACGAATTTAAGACATTGTGTTTATGAAGTATCAACTACACACGTGTAGCATTTTACGCCAATTGGAGTTATAGTTGAATATAATAAATAAATAATAATGTCAAACTTCAAAAAGACCGGCGTCGATCGACCACAACAATAATAAATACCTTAAAAACTCATGGTATCCGGTATCAATGAATATGTTCGGTGACAGGTTGGACCTAATTTTAGCATTTACTTGTATAAAATATCCATTAATATATTGGCACTTGGTATAGCAATCTTCTTAACTTGTACGTAGTGCTGAGCACAGTCCGAAGTCCGATCAGACCGATTAAAACTGGAACAGATTGAAAATCGATTTGGTCCAAAACATCTGATCAAAGACCGGACCAAATTGTTCGGTTCATTGTCCGGTTCGTTTCATCGGTTCGATTCGCTTCAACAAAGCCTAATGTCCAATTATGTGTAAGACCGAACCAGACCGAAGACCAAAATAATTAAAAGTGTGGACCGAAGACCGGACCGAAATACATTCGGTTCGGTCCGATTTCTCGGTTCGATCCGGTCCGCGGTTTATAACGCCCGGCCCTACTTGGCTACTTGTACATGCAAACTCATGGCTATGTTGTCGGTAATCCGGTATATCGGTTAATTTTATATGTTCTCATCGTTTGTTTTTTATATAATAAGTTAAAAAGGCTAGTCAAAGCTTAAATTTTGGTTAGTTAGTAAGACTATTATAGCATAAAGGACTAAAGGTATATCGATATGAAAGTGAACGATTGTGGTTTATTAAGTTAGGAAGACTAAAGGTGTTAGAGGTAGTGATAAAGACTCCTCATTGCCAAGGGGGAAGAGTCCAAGGATAGCTTCGTCATTACTAGAAAGAATGAATGAGTTTGTGGAAATTGGGCAAGCAATGGGATTTGCTATGGATGGTTGTCTCAATGATATTGAGAAGTTAATAGCTAGGCAAGGAGATGGTATTGATCATCAATGAATGTTCTTTCCTTGAATATTCAAGGTCTTGGACCTAAGGCGAAAAAACAATGGGTTAAGGAGTTATGTAGTCAAAATAATGTTAGCTTTCTTTCTTTACAGGAAACAAAAATGGAGGTGATAGATGATATGATCGTTCGTTCAGTTTGGGGGAACATGGATTTCGAATTCAGTTTTAGTCCTTCAGTAGGTAACTCGGGTGGTCTGTTGTGTGTTTGGGATCGCTCTTTTTATACGAAGTTAAATGTTTCTATTTCAGATTATTTTGTTTTAGTTGAGGGAGTCTGGAAACCGACAGGTTCTAATCTTTTAATGATTGGAGTCTATGCTCCTCAAGAATTATATGAAAAGAGAATGCTTTGGAATTATTTGCAACGTGTGTTGAATAGATGGCATGGTGAGGTAATTGTTATGGGAGATTTTAATGAGGTTCGCTTTCCTTCCGAAAGACATGGCTCGGTGTTTAATAAACAAGGGGCTACGTTGTTTAATTCTTTTATAGATTCGTCGAGTTTGATTGACATACCTCTAGGTGGTTACTCTTTTACGTGGGCTCTTAGAGATGCTACGAAGATGAGCAAGTTGGATAGATTCCTTGTTTCAGATGGCCTGATGTGTCAATTTCCAAATTTGTCGGGTGTTATTCTTGCAAGGCACTTATCGGATCATAGGCCAATTATTCTTAGAGAATGTTACGTTGACTATGGCCCGGTTCCTTTTAAGATGTTTCATTCGTGGTTTGATATGGAAGGTTTTGAACAACTAGTGGTGGATTCTTGGCATAATGATGTGGTAGTAGAATCTGATGAGATGACATACTTGAAGAAGAAATTCCAGATATTGAAAAAGAAGATTAAGATTTGGGTTCAACAAAATAGAGTTAATTCTAATGATAAGAGGAATGATATTCATGAAAAATTACAGGCTATTGACAAACAAATTGATAAAAATGGGGGTCAAGTAGACTTGTTGAATGCTAGGAGGGATCTTTGGAAGAATTTGCGAGACTTGGAAACGTCGAGGGAGAAAGATTTGGTTCAAAAGGCTAAGGTGAAGTGGGCTATAGAAGGGGACGAAAACTCGAAATATTTTCATGGAATTGTTAACAAAAAAAGACATCAAAGGGCTATTAGAGGTGTTTTGATTAACGGTGAGTGGGTTATGGATCCTCTTAAGGTTAAGCAAGAATTTTTTCAACATTTTTCCAACCGTTTTTCTAGTAGCCCAAGTACTCGGGTGAGTTTTAATAATGAAGTGGTGTTTCCTGTTGTTTTAAACCAAGCCCAACAGGCCATGTTAGAAGAGGAGATTTCAGAGGCGGAGATAAAAAAAGCGGTATGGGATTGTGGTAGAGATAAATCTCCAGGTCCTGATGGGTACACATTTGAGTTTATTAGGAAATTTTGGGATGTGATAGGTGTCGATATTTGCCGAGCAATAAAATATTTTTTTAGATCAGGTTCCTTTCCTAAAGGGTGCAACTCGTCCTTTATCGCTTTGATTCCCAAAGTTAACGATGCTAAATTTGTAAAGGACTTTCGCCCTATCAGTTTAATTGTATGCCAATATAAAATTGTGGGAAAAATTCTTGCGAGTAGATTAGGCTTGGTTATTGATTATTTGGTTAGTAAGGAGCAATCGGCTTTTATTCGTGGTCGGCAAATTCTTGACGGTCCTATGATCCTTAGTGAGGTGATTCATTGGTGCAATCAGAAAAAGAAGAAAGCTATGATATTTAAAGTTGATTTTGAAAAAGCTTATGATTCAGTGCGGTGGGATTTTCTTGATGTGATTATGTGTCGGTTTGGGTTCGGTGATACTTGGAGGGGATGGATAAAGGGTTGTCTTAAGTCATCTACTGCTTCGGTGCTAGTTAACGGGAGTCCCACTCACGAATTTAGCTTTCAGCAAGGTTTGCGCCAAGGAGATCCGCTATCCCCTTTTTTATTTCTATTAGTGATGGAATCTTTACATATCTCGTTTGTTCGGGCCATGGAAGCAGGTTTCTTTAAAGGGATCCAAGTGGGTTCTTTTGAGTCATCCCACTTATCTCATCTGTTTTATGCTGATGATGCAGTGTTTATTGGGGAATGGAAAGAAGAGAACTTACGTCACCTTGTTTGTATTTTGCAATGTTTTTATCTTGCCTCGGGTCTTCGGATTAATATTCACAAATGTAATCTTATGGGAGTTGGTGGTGTTGAGTTTGCTGAGGTCTCTAGAGGTGCGACCTTAATTGGTTGTGATGCTTCTAAACTTCCTTTCAAATACCTCGGGGTGATGGTGGGTAGTAATATGGCTCGTATTCAATCTTGGGATTTGATTATTGATAAAGTGGTGGCGAGAATGTCCAAATGGAAGGCGAAGACTCTTTCAATTGGTGGTAGATTTATGTCACAACCCGCATTTTCAGGACATTTTCCCAGAACACTATTCACCAGTTACTATTCATCAGTTACTATTCACCGGTCACTATTCACATTTTACTATTCATCGTTTTTGGACTCCGTTAGTGATTTTGAGAAGCGTTACTATTCACCTGACACTATTCATCCCGAGAGAAAATCACTATTCATGGTTACTATTCATGTCATCATTCATTTCATCGTAAACCCAGTTTACGGGTATTCCTATTCGCGTAACCGGTTTGGTTTAGCGGCGAATCCATGCACACGAAACTAAATGGATCTTTCTTCTACTACTGTGTGCTGCAGCCTGCAACTTGTTTTGGAATGATGACATGAAAGTGTTTTAAGAATAGTCATCAGCTTGTTGTTGATGGGCTTTTACAAATCTTCTGTTTTAGTTATTGAACAATGTTGCTTTTAATTTGTGTAATTCCTTATGTTAAAGACTTGTTACAAGGTTACTTGTTGGTTGTTACTTCAGTTGATCACAAATGAAAACATGGTGAACTTTGTTATTTTGAAGATGTGTGTTGGGTATTAATGAACTTATCAAGTAATTGTTGAACTATGAATTGTGACTATTGACTACGTAATGTAGTGATATGATGTGAGTTTGTGATTGTTTATTGTATGGCTTTTGGCCAAGAATGTTTTTAGTGCTAATAATATTTTTAACTTGCAAACAAGCATATTCAAGCTAATAAACGAGCTACTAAACGAACACATCATTCTCGAGCTAATAAACGAGCAACTCGAGTTTGAATTTATGACAATTAAACAAAGTAGTTAATTTGTAAACGAGTTTCGATCTCGATCTCGAACGAAAAATAAATACTCGATCTCGAGTTCGAGCCTGGTTATAAATTATTAAACGAGCTCGAGCCGAGCTCAAGCAAGATAAAAAAAACGAGTTACGCTCGATTAACCTAAAACTCGACTCGGCTCGGATCGTTAACACCCCTACCTACGAGTCTCTATTTCCCCTTATGACTACACGTTTTAGTATCGTATCATATAGGGGTGGCAATTTCTTACTCGACACGAAACCCGACCTGAAATTGACACGGAAATTAACAGATTTGGGTTGAGCTAAATAGATTTCGGGTCAGGTTTGGGTCGACATATCTAACCCGTTTATTAAACAGGTCAGGTTCGGGTTAGGAATAAAATAAATGGGTCGACCCGCCAACCCGTTTAAGCTTTTTTTTTACTTAAATTAAAAATTATTTGTATTTAATTATACAGGTTAACTGGATTAAACGGGTCGACCCCTAACCCGTTTAACTCGTGTAATATGCTAACTTCTGTATATAAAATGGGTTAAATGGGTCAACCCGAAACCCGTTTAACATATTCAACCCGTGTAACCTATTTAACCCGTCAACCCAAGTATATATACAGGTTAAATGGGTGAGGTCCGGGTTACGTGTAAATAGGTTAGGGTTGACGTAGCTGACCCGATGAGTTAAATGGGTCAGGTTCGGGGTGGGGGTTTTTTGACCCGCCAACCTGACAACCCGAACCCGACCCGAATTGCCACCCCTTGAGTATCATAGACTCCTCAGTAGCTACTCATGCATTAAATACAATCAATAAAACCGTAGTACACATCCGATTACGTTTCTTAAGACGTTCAAGCTTGTTACCGTATAGGAGGTTAGCCAGTTTTCTTAAGCCTAACGCGAGTCAATCAACCAAACAACAAACAACAAACCAACATTCAATAACTAGGTTTCATTAGATCTAAGCAAACACTAAGTAATCTAAGCTAGCATGTTAATGTAAAGAAAAGACAAACAATTAATCAAACAACACATAGACATATTGAATGATTAAAAGAAGAACTTATCTTTAATTGAACATGGAAGAAAAGAGGGGTTGAAACCCTAAAANGCAGTATGTTGAGAGGTTGTTCCTTCCCTTGAGCCTGAATGCTCAGTATCATCTCCTGAACCAACTGCATCCCTAACAGCTTGTGGCACTTCCGACATGTGAGCAGTTAAAGGGGTATTCCTCCCAGAGAACTTTTTACTCTTTGTAGACATGAAAATTAATCAAACAACACATAGACATATTGAATGATTAAAAGAAGAACTTATCTTTAATTGAACATGGAAGAAAAGAGGGTTTGAAACCCTAAAAGATCTGTAAAATTCGTACTAGGGTTAAGCTCCCAAGTTACACACCAAAGTTGCACACTTAATGAATGAAAAATCAAAAACTATATATAGAGATACACTGGTGACAGCGCCAGGTTATGAGTCCTGACGCCGTCATCTCGCCGCCATTAGGGTTTTGTGATGCCCAATTCATCCTCTTGACGTCGTCACTCTTTAATTCCTCTGGGCCGTCTCTTGTTAACTTTGTACGTGACGGCCTACTCCAAATAACACGTAACGCCGTCATGTGTAAATCCTCCAAAAGTTTTCTGGAGCGTCACTTGCAATGTTTTCCACCTCTTGAATCTTCAAGTGACGGCGTCACCTTGTAAAGCGTGACGTCGTCAGGTGTAATTTCCAGCCTTGTTTATTGATTTTGTCGTTTTCTTCACTTTTATCTCCAAAAACGTCCAAAATACTCTATTTTCCAGAATTCTCGTCCCAAGTACCTAAAATGAGAAAAGAAACGATTTGAGGTAATATATGACCATATATTTACGATTTAGGGCTTAAATGACCCCCTAAAAGCATATCAAATAAATCCTTATCACCTACCCTTAACAAACCCCATCAACCCAACTCATTCCATATGATTCGACACAACAATCAACTGCCAATCAACTTGTCTCCTACGACAACACTGACACTATGTTCTATACAAACACAAATAATGAGGACGATGAGTAATTCAACTCTTTGAATCAAGGAGTTGCATTTATTGCTTGCGTCTTTAGCAAATTTTCAAACAAATCCAACAATCGTCTTCGCATCTCATCTAATGCAAGGAATCAAGCTGTTGTACAAGATGGACGGGTTGAAATATAGAATCGTAATTATGGAAGAACGGGATCAGGAGGTTATATGGGAAATTCGAGAAATGGACAACGGTTTAATGCAACTGGGGGAAATAGGAACACTGCGGGTGCTCCTCAGAGAAGGGTTGAAATTGTTGAAACTGGGAATACGATGGTTAGGTGCTATAACTGCAATGGGAAAGGTCATCTGGCTAATGCATGTCCTAAACCTAGAGTCAGAGGAAGTGAATTTCGTAAGCAGGCATTGCTTCTAGCTCTAAAGGATGAATCAGGAGGCACTCTCACCGAGAAAGAAAATAGCTTTATGGCTAATGCTTATTCAGATGATGAGATGGAGGATTTGGAAGCAAATGCAACTGTGATGTTAATGGCTAACATGCAGGAACTTCACATGAGTGACACAGGCCCAATGTATGACACTGACGGCTTGTCTCAGGTACCTGATCCAAATACATGTCTGATACATTAAATTGCATCGCAATCTGCATCTGCATCAGACGAGGAACAAATTCTTCAAAATGATTCATTATTATCTCCTCAAGAAGATGAACAAATGAACACAGTTGTTACATTTGATGATGATGACCAAATTAACCCAGTTGTTACATTTGATGATCCACTTGATGACGATAACAATGATCAAATTGAACAAAATGAACTTTCGCCCGGTCCAGATCCAGAACTCATGACCTTACTTTTGACCACCCAATCTCATTGAATGCACAGAAAACTCAAATTGATAAATGTAATGAAATCAACAGAATATTATAAGCAAAAGTTGCATCATTAACTGCGGACCTTGAGTGCTGTAAAATACAACTCACAAATTTTGAAACATAAGAAAAATGTGAACAAAGTTTTGAAGTTGCATTTCAAAAGGCTTATGTCAAAGAACAAGACTTACAACATCAAATACGAGAATTACTTGTTTCTAACAGTAAATTGGTTTCTCAATTGGAACAAAAAAAAGTGAGCTCAAACAACAAGTTGAACATATCAATTCAAAACTTTTGAAAACAACAACCGAGATGTCCACTTGTCAAGCTAATTTTTCTGAACACAAACAGAAGTCAAGGAAACAAATTGATTCTTACCTTGATGAAATTGTTGAGTTGGAAAGCAAATTAAAAGAGTTTCAAAATGTTGTTTACAAAACTGGTGAGTCTATCACAACAATATAGAAGTTCACTTTAAAACCAAATCCCAAAGGCTATGGTTTTGCTCTTGGTGATGATAAACCACGTTTTCTACACACAGCACTCAAAGAAAATCAAAAGTTGTATAGTGCAGACCAATTACTTGATGCTTCAATTGTGCGTGTTGTTGTACATAATTGTGAGGAAGAACATGAATAGGAAGAAGAGAGTCGATCAAAAATGAGCTTTAAACCATATGCTAAACCTTTTGATTATTCAAATATGCCTCATATTTCTGACACCTTTGTTCCTCAAAGAGATAAAACAGAACAAACATGGTTTGTAATCCAAATTCATGAATCTTCTTCTGATTTTGGTCCTGTTAAACCAATGGCACAAATAAATGGCCCTTTACCACCTTCTGGTGAAATTACACCATTACATAAACGTTGTCTTGTACTTAGGTATTTTGACACATTTATGGAAGACATCAAATTTTTAGAACATGCAATTGAACGTAATTCAGAGATAAAAGTTTCCACTTTTCAATCTGTTTACGAAAAAGAAAAGAGAGAAATTTTTCAAACACAATTCTTACCACATGCTCAACATTTGCGTCTTTGTGCTACACACTAGGAACATGAACTCCAAAAAGAAGTAACATCCATGATGAACATTTTCAATGCAACTAAAAACTCGATCTCCAAACAAAAACCTTGAAACAAATTTTTACAAAATGAAGCTAATTGACTCTTGGAAGATGTTCTAAGTTCTGATAGTATCTATGTGATTATGAATTCTATTTATAAGTCTTGCAACTCTATGCCTGTTGATGATCACACTGCTGACACTGAAACGTTGAAACACGAATTGAGACTTTAAAATGAGAAAATGAGAGAATCATTAAACACAATGATGATGTGCAAAGTAAACTTTCAGCAGAAAATTTTCAACTTAATCAGAAGCTTCAATGGTGTCAAACCCAGAGTCTGGATTTTGAATTAAAATTGCAAAGTCAAAATAACACGATGTCCTTTCAAAAAAGTCACACATCCAATGTTGAGAATCTTGATGATGAAAATGCTGTTTTAAAAATGTCAAATTTTCAAATATGAAAATGATGTTTTAAAATGTCAAGCCAATTCGGGGAGTTTATGTCATCCAAGCTTCGTATCAAACGGGAAGCGGACCAAGAGGCGTACGAGGCGGCTAAAGAGAAACACCGGACGATATTTCGTTTAGAAGAATTTAAATTTCTTGGTCTTAACCGAAGGAGATGGATCCGCACGTTGCGTATTGGATCGAAATGGAAAATAAGAAAATCTAAGAAAAATATAATTTGGAAACACCGCCGAGTAGTTGTATTTTATTTCCTTCTTGTATTTTTATTTCGTATTTTTTTTCTTTTTTCTTATGTGCTCGTAGTTTTTATTTTATTTTATTTTTTTTTTATTTTTTTTTTATTTTTTTTAATGTAGTCGTAGTGGTTTTTTCATTTTGTAGTTTTTTTTCTTAATTTATTTAGGTAGTAATTTTTTTTTATTTGTAACGTTTTTATTTCTTATTGTAATTTTTAATGTTATGAATGAAGTATTATGTTTTTTAATGAATGAAATTGTTGAGTGGTTAATTTTGTAAATTGTAATTTTTTTACAAGAAAATGATTGAAATGCCTAAAATATGTGCCTAATTATGTGCCTAATAGATGTGACAATAAATTATTGTTTTGTGAATAAGTGGTCCCCCTGCTGTCCCTAATAGGATGTTGACACATATGTTTAGGCATATTATTAGGCATACGAGTTAAGCATCCCAATCAATGCTCTTTTTTAAAAAGTGAGTCCCAAAAAGATGGTGTTATTTGATGTTATGATAAAAGGTATTTTTTGGTGTTGAAGTGATGTGACGCTAACGTGGTGTTAGGCTAGTTGCAGTAATATATTTTCAATCGATCAATCCCTCCTTCGATCGATCGACTCATAGTATGGCACTCAATCTCCAATCGGTCAATCCCTCATTTTTTGTGGATGAGGGTCGCCAATGCGATCGATAATCGTTTGGTTTTGTGTGTGTATTTATTAAATATAAAAGGTATTTTTGTAGGGTATGTTTTTATAGTGTAGGTCGCCTTACTGTTGCAACTAATCGTCAGAGAGAGAAAACTAACGTGGCAGAAAAAATGGGAGAGATTGACCCTCCTTACTGTGTCCAGCCTTAACATGATATTACACTTTGCACTCTTAAGGGTGCGTTTGGTAGGGTGAAATTCAGAGAAATGAAGTGAAGCTCAAAAATCAAATTTACAGAAATGAATTCCACATAAATTCAATAAAAATTCCAGTGTTTGGTAACACCAAAGAATTGACGACGGAAATAAGAATTTTTTTTTTCTTTTAAAAAAAAAGAAAAAGAAAAAGATAATCAAATCATAAGATGAAACTATTTTCTGATAAAAAACATTTGTTTTGTTTAATAACAAAATCAAAAGCGAAAACAACATGAAATAGTAATTTTAAAACCATCAAAAAATCAGATCCCCAAATTAAAGAAGAACATCTGCAAAGTATTTTTTTTCTTTATGTTATAACACAAACAGATGCAAATTAGAAACCAATGGATCTATAAGCGGAATAAAATTTCTAAATCCAAAAAAATTGAATTTCAATTCTTTTACCAATAGATTATGGTAACATATTCATGTTACAATATTCAAAACTAAAATTGCCTTAATTTGTAAATTTAAAAAAATGAAAGTAATACTTGACGGAGAGCATCTGACTAAGAACATGGAGAAGGATGCTTACTATGTGTTTTGGATAAGAGTGAATGTGACAATCACGTGCTCTCTTTTATTTATAGTTTTCAATTTTTATTAGTTTAATATTTTTGAAAGCCAATTCCTCCAATTTCCACCCCTAATCGAATGGAAATGAAAATACAAAAGGAACTCTTTGGAAATCAATATCTCCGCTTTTTTATTTCCTTAATGTACCAAACAATGGAATTGAGATGATTTCATTTCTTTTGTGTTTATTTCTCCGTACCAAACACACCCTAAGAGTAAGGGCCCGTTTGGTTTGAGGGGGTAGGGTTTGGATTTGGCATTGATGCCAAAAAGTGTTGTTTGGTTTGATTATGTGGGTCTCACAAATGGGGATGAGTCCCGAATATTTATCCATGTGCTAAAGTCATCCACTATGCATACTTTTGATATATTACTCATTTAAAGTGGGTCCACCTTATACATCAACCACGTATTTGATTTTATTTTCATTTTTACAATAATTTTTTTTTAAATTTATAAATTATATTCATTTATTGCATATATAGAATATATTATTTAATTATTTTTTCCTCTTTCCTCATTTAATTTAAACCCACATAAATCCAAATCCATCTAATCCTAATCCTAATCCTAATCCAAAACCCGTCTATAAACCAAACGGGCCCTAAATGAAAGTTGTGGAATATTACGAAAAAGAAAATGATAAATCCTCCTGCTTAATGTGCCTGCAAATCCTTTTACTCACATAATAATGACAATTAAGTAGAAAGAAAAGTAATATTTT
The DNA here is from genome assembly GCA_014162995.1 of Artemisia annua. Lineage (NCBI taxonomy): Eukaryota > Viridiplantae > Streptophyta > Magnoliopsida > Asterales > Asteraceae > Artemisia > Artemisia annua. The sequence continues at coordinate 20,214 of LBNU01034480.1, read as the reverse complement.
TGTGTGCAGCAATTGAGAAACAAGCTATTGTCACATTTATTTCTTTGACTTAATTTCTGAAAAAAAATCACTGACACACACAAACCAAACACAAATACACCGTTGATCAGTCGGTGACTCCAACCGGGAAAAAAAATGCAGAACTCCGACGACGTACGCAACCTTCCGATCGACATCGCTTTCGCTCGTCTCGGCGGTATATATACATACTCTCACTTCAATTCATTTCCTTTATTTTCTCTATTCAATTGATTAACTTATGCGTTGAATTTGGTACAGAATGGTTGGTTGATCGGAAACGAATTCCATCCGATTGGCGAAAACGTGTTGCGGTTATCAAAGCGAAGATTTCGACTGCTTTTCAGGCTCTTCCTAAAGATGCTGATCCGTTTTTCCAAACCCTAGACCTTGATGGTTAGTTTGATTGACTAGCTTCATTGTTGCGTTATTTGTTTCGATTGTTATTAGTTGAATTATGCTAAGTGTGTGTACATTTGGAGTTAGGTTTTTTTATAGTTAAATGTATGCTAAGAACAAAGTGATTGTGTATGCGGATTACTGAACTTTGTGCGGTTTTTGGTAAATTTTGAGCTTGTTGCATATCAAATTGACTGCATGTCCGCGCTTCCCACTTCTAGTAGGCCACGAACTAGACTAGAATCATTCTCGACGAGTTCATAAGGAGTGATGCCATTTTCTTCATCGGGTCCGGGTAGAGACCAAAGATTGTATATTTACGAATAGTAAGGTTGCGTTTAGTTAGAGGAAAACACCCTTGTTTTCCACAAAATCTTTTGTACAAAACAAAGAAAAATAGAGATTGCGTTCAAATCAAATGTTTCCCATCAAATTCTCGACAAAACACAAAACATGGATTTCCCAACTTAACAAGGGAAACTACAAAACACTTTTTTTTTTTTTTTTTCCTTTGTTTCCCTTGTAACCCCCGCCCTTGTGTTTCTTGAGAATAGAAAACAATACCATATGAACGCGTTTT
>LBNU01034480.1:723-19159 GCA_014162995.1 Artemisia annua | reverse complement strand
GCGGCGGGAGGCTGACGGCGTCAGCCCTTATAACCTGGGACGGCCGTCAGAGTGTGAAATTCTATATATCGTTTTCTAATTTTCATTCTTAGTGTGGAACTTTGTGCAGGAACTTAGGGCAACCCTAAAGACGAATTTTCTGTGACTTTTAGGGTTTTCCAAACCGCTTTGGAACCCTTAGTGCTTAATTAAAAGATAAGTCTTCACTTTAATTCAATCAATATGTCTATGTGTTGGTTGTCTATCTATCTTGACTTGTTCTTTCAATTAACATAGTAGCCTAAATTCTTTAGTGTTTGCTTTAGATCTAATGAAAACCTAACTATTAATTATTGGTTAATTGGGTGTGTTTGTTTTTTTGTTGGGATTGATTGTTCCAATTCAATGTTAGGCTCAAGGAAAACTGGCCAACCTCCTTTTATAGGGGTAACATGGTTTGAACGTCATTGGGAAACATTGTAGCCAAGGGCATACTTAGGCTATTAAGGTAGTAAATTTAACGCATGAGCCATGTTTTACAATTCCTAATGGTTTGTGCCGTGCATGGCATAGGGAGGAGATTAAGAGTTCTAGAATTGGGGGAGAGGGATATGTATTGGCCACTCCATGGAGTTATTAGGGAATACACCCTTCATCCACACAAGTAAACACACATATCAATTAACGGTAAAAGATAGCTTTAGGGGGAGAATGAAATCTAGTAAACACAATTTTCTCCATATTGGTTTTCACAACCAACAATAGTTTAGATATTTATTTATTTTAATTTGCATAAGTAGTTAAACTTGGGTATAAGTGGACTTAGCAACTAATTCCGCCACTTCCTCTAAAAAACCGGGGGGAGATTATTAATTGCTTTCTAAAAAATATAAAAATACAAAAGAATCTTCCTTTCACCCTTAGGACCTATTAGAGTAGCTTTTCTATCCTAACGAACACTATTCCCTTGTGAGGAGAACGATCAATCGCCCCGTAACTACCACTATCCTTACTCATCGGTCAGGTACACTGCCTGGGTGGGGTTTGTAATGCCTCTTGAGATCCCTTCGGGGTGAGGATAACAACCTGTTGTAAGGATCACAAACCACGCATCATATATTTTATCGCAATTTTCATTCATTGTGCGGAACTTTTTAGGGGAGGAAACCCTAGTTACGAATTTTAGCAGCTTTTCAAGTTTTTCACCTTGGGATCTTCATGTTAACATTCTGGAAGATAAGTTATCAAATTAATTCCCAGTTCAATATGTCTATGTGTTGGTTTGATTCCTATCTTGTTTTTGTCTTTTGTTAACATGCTTAGGCTAGGTTTTCTTTTGTGTTTTGGCTTAGATCTAATGAAACCTAACTATTTAGTGTATTGGGTTGAATGGTGTGTTATTAATTGTTATTGGGATGATGTTATCGTGTTGGTTTAAGAAAACGGCTAACTCCTATACGGTAACCTTGCTTGAACGGTCTTAGAACATGATCGGATGTTGTACTGACGATATATGGTTGTATTTAAATGGCATGAGCGGAGTTCTAGTTGATCCCATGTTAAGGAGATTTTAGTCGGCTCGACATAGGAGTGAAGAGGGAGCTTGTAGAGTTGGGGAAGTTTTCGTACACACCCCCACGACTGGTATTAGGAATGCAACCCGTACATCCACGCAATATAACACACTAATCAACCGGTAAAAGATAGTTAGGGAGTAATGAAGTCTAAGTAAACACACTTCTCTCTATATTAGTTTTCACAAATATTTTATTTTCGTTTATTTATTTTATTTGCATTTGTAGTTATTTGGGTTAGTTGACTAGCAACTAATTCCGCCCACTCTTTCAAACCCGAGATAATTTTACTTGCTTTCCTAAAAACATAAAATACAAAAAGAATCTTCCCTCACCCTTTAGACCTATTAGAGTAGTTTTTCAATCCTAACGACACTATTCCCCTAGAGAACGATCAATCCCCCGGTACTTGCCACTACACTATACTACATTGGTCAGGTACACTGCCTGGTGGGGATTGCAAGCCTCTTAAGATCCATTGAGAGGTAAAACCTGTTGTAAGGTCGCAATACCACGCTTCAGTTCTACACTTAGCTTATAAACCGATGCGAGTCTAGTATGGGATAGGTTCGTATCAATTGATATCAAACTGTTTCGTGAATTGTTCTTCCTTCCTATCTCGATTCGCCTAGCAGTTTGGTTAACTGTATCTCATTTCTTAAGTGATTTCCGATACGGAGTATATCAGTTTTCAAAATTAGATCGGGAAGATCTGGACGATATTGCGTTTGAAGAATTTAAATTTCTTGGTCTTAACACGAAGGAGATGAATCCGCATGTTGCGTATTGAATCGAAATGGAAAAGAAGAAAATCTAAGAAAAATATAATTTGCAAACACCGCCGAGTAGTTTTATTTTATTTCCTTATTGTATTTTTATTTCGTATTTTTTTTTCTTTTTTCTTATATGCTATATTTTTTTAATGTACTCGTAGTGGTTTTTTCATTTTGTAGTTTTTTTTTTTTTTTTTTTTTTTTGTATATATATATATATATATATATATATATATATATATATATATATATATATATATATATATATATATATATATATATATATATATATATATATATATATATATATATATATATATATATATATATATATATTATTTGTAACGTTCTAAATGTTATGAATGAAGTATTATGTTGTTTAATGAATGAAATTGTTGAGTGGTTAATTTGTAAATTGTAATCTTTTACATGAAAATGATTGAGAGGCCTAAAATATGTAACTAATTATGTGCTTAATAGATGTGGCAGTAAATTATTGGTTTATGAATAATTGGGTCCTCCTGCTTTCTCTAATAGGATGTTGACACATATATTTAGGCATATTATTAGGCATACGAGTTAGGCATCCCAATCAATGCTCTTTTTTAAAAGACGAGTAAAAAAAAAATAATGTTATTTGATGTTATGATAAAGGGTGATTTTTTGGTGTTGAAGTGATGTGATGCGAACGTGGATGTTAACATAATATTACACTTTGCACTCTTAAGACTTAAGAGTAGGGGTGAAAACGAGCCGAGCCCGAGCCTGCCAGAGCTCGAGCTCGGCTCGTTTATATATATAAAGCTCGTTTAAGCTCGGCTCGTTCGAGCTTTTTACCGATCCGATCCCGAGCTTTTCATGAGCGGCGCGGCTCGTTTCCACCCCTACTTAACCTACTTAAGAGTAAATAAAAGTTGTGGGTTATTATGAAAAAGAAACAAGCTAATTGTCACATTTATTTCTTTGACTTAATTTCTGAAAAAAAAAAAAAATAATAATAAAAATAAAAAAAATCACTGACACACACAAACCAAACACAAATACACCGTTGATCAGTCGGAGACTCCAACCGGCAAAAAATGCAGAACCCCGACGACGTACGCAACCTTCCGATCGACATCGCTTTCGCTCGTCTCGGCGGTACATATCTATCTATACTCTCACTTCAATTCATTTCCTTTATTTTCTGTATTTCAATTGATTAATTGATTGATTTATTTGTGAATTGGTATAGAATGGTTGGTTGATCGGAAACGAATACCATCCGATTGGCGAAAACGTGTTGCGGTTATCAAAGCGAAGATTTCGACTGCTTTTCAGGCTCTTCCTAAAGATGCTGATCCGTTTTTTCAAACCCTAGACCTTGATGGTTAGTTTAATTGGCTAGTTTCGTTTGTTGTATTATTTGTTTCGATTGTTATTAGTTGAATTATAGTTAAATGTATGCAAAGAACAAAGTGATCGTGTATTCGGATTACGGGACTTTGTGCGGTTTTTGGTAAATTGTGAGCTCGTTGCATATCAAATTGTCCGCATGTCTGCGCTTCCCACTTCTAGTAGGACAGTAACTAGATTAGAATCATTCTCAATGAGTCCATTAGGATTTAGGAGTGATCCCATTTTCTTCATCGGGTCCGGGTAGAGACCAAAGATTGTATATTTACGAATAGTAAGGTTGCGGTTAGTTAGAGGAAAACACCCTTGTTTTCCACAAAATCTTTTGTACAAAACAAAGAAAATAGAAATTGCGTTCAAATCAAATGTTTCCCATCAAATTCTCTACAAAACACAAAACATGAATTTCCCAACTTAACAAGGGAAACTANTTTTTTTTTTTTTTTTTTTTTTTTTTTTTTTTTTTTTTTTTTTTTTTTTTTTTTTTTTTTTTTTTTTTTTTTTTTTTTCCTTTACGCAGAAACAACTGATTATGTTGAGGTAGAATAGACAAAATTAGCAGGTAAACAAGCAAATTTAATTACTATTTCATGAGCAGCTTATTTTAAATTGATTATTTGAGATGAAATTGGAATTACCTTTTTATCAATATTTGGGCTTAAACCTTCTTTAAATGAATTAGGAAAAATAAAAATAAAAATAAATTCTATGTGTTATTGGGTTTATCATAAAATAAGCAAATCCAACACTATTTCCCGAAGTGCTTATTCTTAAGCAGTATATAACTACCTACTTATAAGCAGAAAAAATAGGCAATCTCAGGCACCCCCTTAGATGTTTTGACACTGCATAAGCTAATAAGTAGCTTTTATGGATAAACAAAGTTGTTTAAAAAGCTTTTTCAAACACCCCTTAGTTTGGGGGGAAAAAATAAAATAAAAAAATATAAAAAATAAAAAAAACTGGATGTATGCATGTTCCTTTTGTCCAATAAAATGTAACTAATTTTTTGAAATGTTTACCGAGGGTAGTTTTGCGTAGAGATGTTACACTATTTTGGTTAAAATTATTACTTTTTACATGACTTTAAATTAAGTTACACTTTATTGGGAAAAGTGAAGTTTACGTTACAGTTTTTGCATTATCTATCGTTTTCTTCTGAGATGATTTAACATTGGAATCCTTAATACAGTAGATGGTTCAGTGACCTTGGTTGACTTTGTGAAGGTTTGCATTTTACTTATAGGTTGTTTCTTGGATTTGAACCCTTGAGAGTCGCAACGGAGTAAACTTATAGGCCATTACATAAAATGATATGGAATCTGAATTAGAGGCCTGAAGGCCTACTTGTTTAGCTATCATTGGCTCATTGCTTTAATCGGGGTCGTTTTAGGTGATATAACCGTAGAAAGCAGCACTTTTGTCTAATTACAGTATTCAAACTATAATCACCCAGGCTTTTGATAACTAGTAATGTTGATTTATTATTTGGTGTAATGATGCTATTTGGTATGTTATAGTTTAAGTTTAAGGCAACAGGTAAGAAACCTCCACAGGACATTTGTAGTACTAATTTTTTGTAAAGAGATTGCATCTGTAGGCCTGGTATAACTAGCAATTATGGGACTGATTTATCAGTTATTTTTTTGATAACATTTTTCTTGGGCAAGAATATGAGATTGATGCATATGATGTTGACCTGCTCCACTAAAGGTCATGGAAGCACTACATGGAGAGTTTATACTTAATACCCAAAGCTAACATTCCTTGGATCACTTTTAACTGCTTATCTTTTAAATTAAAAAACCAATGACTTGCACTACTCAATTATGGTTATAACTTTTATGCTCTGTTGTTTGGTGTTATACTTTTCTGTTCATATGATTCTTAAGTTACTATCGTGGTGCTTTGGTGCATTCTACAAATAATTTAATGAAAATGTATGATTGCCAATTATACACAAACTTAGAGAGCCTGAATGGCTTCGTTCCGTCTCTTTAAGCTTGCATTTTGTTACCGGCTCCTTCATTGGAAAAATAACATAATTTTGCTAACAGGAATTGGATACTTGGAAACTAAGAAAGTATATGATATCCTTCTGAAAGCAACTCCAGAAAGCCGCAATATTTTTGGACGGCTTTCAGGTGCTGCTGTAAGTCTCAACAAAAGATTCTCACTTATTTTTCTCAGTCAAAGTGTTTAAAAAGTGTATTTACTGTATTCACTTCCACCTTTATGTAGGGTGATTGGGAGGCAATTGTACGTGCTTTTGAGAAGGACCATATTTACCTTGGAGAGGCTGCTCAGATTATGGTCCAAAATGTCAATTATGAAATGTATGTCCATTGCCATATAGATGTTCCACTATGTGTAATAATAAGTGCTATTAGTTCTGATTGATTTATATTTTTCTATTTAAAGCCCATATCAGAAAAAGCTCGTCCAAAGAACCCAACAACAGCTTGCTGAGCTAGAAAGAAAGGAAGCTGATATCAAAAGAAATGCTGCTCTTTCAGCTGCTAAGTATGCAGAGGCCTGCCAGGAGCTAGGATTGCAGGTTCTAAATTTCGATCACAGATGAACTGTTGAGCTGGTTAGATTGCTTTTTTATGTGCATAGATTAAGCCGTTTATGTGATCCAGGGAATCAATGTGAGGTTGGAACTATTAGAAACTGCATCAAGTTCACTACCTGGAACATTTAGCAAAGTGCTCGAAGTTTTAAATTGCGATTCTGTTTCACGGGCAATCGAATTTTATTCCAATTTTGTTAAAGATGCTCACACAGAAAAAGATGTAAGATCATACGGTGTTTAGTTCCTGTTATGGTTTATAATAGAGGTGGCAACTTTGACTCACTTGTTAATGAGTCTTTGGGTTATATTAATCTGTCATAATTTAAATTACGAAACAAAGTAAATAAGTCAAACGGGCGAAAGGCTCCGAAATTGTATTCACTATTTTGAATGCTTAAGACCTTCTACATTATTTTTCTCCAAGTTACATTATTGTGCAATTTTATAATATTTTACAAGCTTATCTGAGTATTCGCACACTGGCTGTTTGATAAGACTTTTATTAACCAAACCTACCCAGTAAGCCCGTTTTACCACCTCTAGTTTATAGCATTTGAAAATATCTTAACCTTTCACTAATGAAATCTTACCGTTTTATTAACAGAAAGTTCCAGACACTGTATTACCAAATCTGAGGGACATCATTGATAATCCTCCAAACCTTGAAGTTTCTGCAGCTTCTGAAGTGCTTACTTCTTTTGATGCTCAAACAAACCCTAATGAGCCAAATCAGTTGGCTTTGGAAGCTGATGCTGCAGCTGATAGCATTGACTGGGATATTACTTTAGATAGCTCACAGATCGACTGGGATATTGGCAATGTGGAAGAAGATAATGGTAATGGATTGGGTCCGTATGAAATTGTTGATGCCAGCGAGATTCCACAAAACTCTTTAAATGATGAGGTGGAGTCTGATGAGATCAATAATATGGTATCAGAAATCTCTTGGGATATTAGTGTTGACCATCCCGACGTTGAGTTGACTCAAGATAGTGCCGTGACAGATGTATTTTCAGGCGAACCTGTGTCAGGGATAAATGTTTTAAATGAAAGTCAAGGAATTAGTGGTGTCAGGAGCCGGCTTCTGGAGACAGAGTACAGGAGTAGGATTCTTGATGATCTGTATGAGGTACAATTTCTACTCATTTACCCATGAATGGGTTAAGTCAGGTTATGATTTGTCTTTAATAAGTCAAAACTCAAAAGGTGGAAAGTCAAAAGTGTATTTAAATGCATAAAATCATAGGTGGTTCGGTATGGGTCGGGGCAGATTGACCCATAAACAACTTTTGTTATTATCACAATTCACAAACATAATTTAAATGTTTAAAGCGATGTAGGAGTTTGCATTAAAGATAGGCTTAACTCAGATTGACCCGTTCCCCTTTTATCACGTCTTTTAATTGTACTCATTTGAGACAAATACAATCTGAATCATCAGCCTATAGATAGATAAATATTACAAAAGTTGCCACCTTTAGATAAAACCTCTTGAATCATTTTGTTAAAGAAATGGATTATATTGGAATAACATAATTTTGTAATCAAATTTCACATAAATTTTTTGGATAAAGTGTTTCAGATAATTTTACATAATTTTGTAATCAAAGTGTAATCAAATTTCATATAAAAAGTTACACGTTTTACCCTTTATCTAGGCTTGTAGAAAATGTGTAACAATTCATGCGTCAGATTTGAGCTTGCAATTGCTTTAGTTGATGTGTTGTTCTGCTTTTTCGGATTAGATCAAAGCATTTCTAAGTCAAAGGATCACAGAATTGACTAATTCAGAGACGCTGTCTTTACAACATCAAGTTCAAGCAGTGGCTCCATTCGTGTTTCAGCAGTATGCTTCCGATGCTATCCAATCAATGTTATCTGATATCTCTTCTGCCATTTCCTTGCTCACAAATAGGAAGACAAGGGACCTGATTATGATTCTCAACTCTAAAAGGTATGCTGCACGTTTCTTTGTATGTGTACTTTTTGATGTGTGGGTCAAAATGGATCGGTTCTTCCTAACAACACTTTCTTATTAAGATGTATCTGAATACACAGTAGACTACGTTTGACCCATTTTCCCTTGTTGCCCGCTTCATTTTTAGCAACGTTTTTATACTTGACCATCCCAAGTTGACTGGTGGTTATATAAATGGGCTAAATGCACCCCGCCTCTAATATTTGGTTTTTTAACTATTAGATTTCTAGAAAGATTAGTGAGTACATTGGAAGAAAAGAAGCATCATGAAGCAAAGTTGAAAGACGGGTTAAAGGATTTGGCAGTCAAACGTATGGAGCTGCAAAATTCACTATCCTCGGTGTGGCCTAAACAAGTGAGTCCCCCTCCCCCTTTGACAATACTGACCAACAACAAATCTGTCTTACATGTCATATTCTTCAACACACAGTTACCTCTTTTGGGTTTAATTATTACTAGCTTCCTCTACTCCCGTGAAAATGGAGACATTAGTTTCAAGTAACAATTCTATTGTTATCCAATGTCAAAATTGTGTTCGTATGCAAATTTTTTTTATTGAACTTCCTAATTTCGAAAGTGTTGCAATTTCACGGGACAAGAGGAGTAATATGTTGCATGACTCCAATATTGTCGAGAAATTAAAGTTGTTTTTTTTAATAGGCTACCTAGTAATCCAATGCTAATAAGATACTTTTCATGAGCATTTCGTTTATATGAGATGCAGAGTTCAAACGTCTTAAGTTGAAAAGTTAACAAAAGTTAAGGAAATGTGGATACACGCCTTTGGCTACAGCTATTATATCAATTTCTTTTTATTAATGCAGGAAGTAGCAATTGCAAAAACAAGGGAGTTGAAGAAGGTCTGTGAGAGTACACTTTCATCCATGTTTGACGGAAGGCCTGTAAAGATTATTGGGGAGATTAACAGCATGTTAAGTAACGCGGGTGCCTGAAATTACTTCACTTTATCTGTTAGGTCTTGTTCCAGTAGTACAATGTGAGTAGTTTGTTCCTATGGATATTAAATCTTAGTCCTTACAAAAAATGTTCATGTATGTTCGATAACACTTTTGGTGACATTCCGTTTAACTCATCATCCGTGGTATTCCTTTTGTAGACTAGTACCCTATAAGAAAGAAAAGCATGTATCCTGTTACTAAAAAAAGATAATACAAGGAAAACAAAGTAGAGGCCCTTCAGTACGTAAGTAGAGGCTGTAGAGCAAGAGGCCACCATCTCTGCACCGTCGCTTTTTGAGACTTGGGGGTGTTTGGGCTGAATAGAAAGAAAAGGTAGTTGAAAAACAAGCTATTGTTTAATTTGATCCCACCGAGCCGATTTGCTAACATTTAATATCACGTAAAGTTATTTTTATAATACTCTAATAGAAAATCTGGTCCAAACTTCTTATACCGTAGGAGACCTTCAGTCACTTCAGTGATACACTGATACTGAAAAACAAGGGTTGTTACTACTGATTTTTATGTATTTTTGATTTTCTAAAATTATGAATGGAGGTTGAACTAGCGAAAAATTTCGTTCAGCATGTAATAGACTCGGTTCTTTTTTACTTGATTACATTACTTTCATGATCTAGTCGAACTAAAACGGTCTGCTGGTCACTATGATGGGTGAAAGGACCACCACTCACGAACCCTATAGCACCCTCACCACCACCACCGCGCGCAGTGGTGGCATTTTTTTTCTCCTTTTTGGTGGGTCAAAAAGATGTGGCCCTAGCGTTTATCAACGAGCTAGAGATGAAATAAAATTCAATTGCATGCATCAGAAGATTAGATTTGAAAGGATTCGAGTAAAAACACAAATAATTTTCGCAATTAGCTGTGAAAGGTATTGTGGGTTGAGATTCAAAGAATAAAAATTCATGTGTTTGAGTTATGTAGATTCAAAAATAAGAACAAGTGAACGATTGAAATTAAGGTTCGTGATAGATTTGTGAAACATGATGAGTTGTTTGTGAAAGATAAAACAAAGAAGATACTATAAGATAGTGTTTACTAGTTATAATGCCCGTGCACGCACGGGGTTTTTTATAAATTTTTTAATAATTTATTATTGTTAATTTTGGGTTTTAATTGTATTTTACACGAAACTTTATAAACCAAGTTATACGATCAAGATAGCTAGAGTATGTGTAGTTTGAATTCCCGTAAACTTACGATTTTTTTTTTTTTTTTAATATTCTTGAAAATGTTTTTTTTATATATTAAAAATCCAAATTGTTGATTTTTCTTCACTTGGACATGAATAATCTTAATGCCACCTCACTTGAATAATGTATTTATTATTTTAAACATATAATATAATAAAGTATTAAAACAGATGAATAGTTATCAGAATTCTTAATATCACTTTTAAGGAGTATTTGATGAATTAGTGATTAAAAGTTGAAGGGCTAATACCGCTAAAAAGACTAAAAGGCTGTTTAGTAATTGAAAAATCGGTTGTTTTTTTTAGAGAGATTTTCCTTTAAAACCTAAGGAGAGAGAGAAAAAAAATAAAATAAATAAAATAAATAAAACGTTCAAAGTAATGAAACTTTTCCATTATTAAACGCAATAAAGTTTTCAAAAACTTGTCCCAATCTTTTTACCACCGATAGATCCAATATGTGAATATTTAATAACATAGTTATCCATCTTTGGTTTTCTATATTTTCAAGACAGCACCTGTTTTTTTTATTTTCCTTCCAAAATTTAAAGTTTTTGCACTTTCCTTATCANAGACCTTCAGTCACTTCAGTGATACACTGATACTGAAAAACAAGGGTTGTTACTACTGATTTTTATGTATTTTTGATTTTCTAAAATTATGAATGGAGGTTGAACTAGCGAAAAATTTCGTTCAGCATGTAATAGACTCAGTTCTTTTTTACTTAATTACATTACTTTCATGATCTAGTCGAACTAAAACGGTCTGCTGGTCACTATGATGGGTGAAAGGACCACCACTCACGAACCCTATAGCACCCTCACCACCACCACCGCGCGCAGTGGTGGCATTTTTTTTTTCTCCTTTTTGGTGGGTCAAAAAGATGTGGCCCTAGCGTTTATCAACGAGCTAGAGATGAAATAAAATTCAATTGCATGCATCAGAAGATTAGATTTGAAAGGATTCGAGTAAAAAGACAAATAATTTTCGCAATTAGCTGTGAAAGGTATTGTGGGTTGAGATTCAAAGAATAAAAATTCATGTGTTTGAGTTATGTAGATTCAAAAATAAGAACACGTGAACGATTGAAATTAAGGTTCGTGATAGATTTGTGAAACATGATGAGTTGTTTGTGAAAGATAAAACAAAGAAGATACTATAAGATAGTGTTTATGTGGTAGAGAAAAACAAGAGCTAAATGTGGTTTCTAGAAAAAACGAATGAAGTGAAAGTGGGATCGGTAAAAAAAAAAAGAAAGATGCATAATAAAGTTAGTAGAATGTAATACTCAATTTACATTAAATATATTTTAACAGGATTAAATTTAAAATTGCCATTTTATAAAACATGATTAAATTCAAAGTTATAAACTAAGATTATTAGTTTATTTTTAATTATTAATAAAAGCTTAATTTAGTTTTATCAAAATTTGTTAAATAAATAGGTTTGGTGATGACCATAGCACTTGTTTGATGATGTGATGATGCGATGTTGATGTAGCTAGATTTGATGACCATAGTTAAAATGTGAAACAAAACAGTAAGAGCGGTTAAATTTATATGATTTGAGTTGCTTGTCAAAGCGGTTCTCAACTTCTAATTGTGTTGGCCTAACTAAAAAAAAAAAAAACAATAAAGACCTAATAATTGTGTCACTCTTGTATGAATATAATTAAGAAAACTACATTTAAGTTCAACATAAGTACCTTTGCCAGATTTTCTTGGTTTTGTTTAGAGCATTTGAAAACACAACCCACATGGTGCTTAAGCATATGCAACCTGCCTTTAGTACACATATTTAATTGACTTGTTGTAAGGCTGTGATTCACATACGCACATGTGGCATTAGGCTGTGACAAACTTCACTAAAACTGGTGTGTGAGTTGTGTGGTATTCAACGGTGGCATATTGGTCTTTGTATTCAGTTATTGCATTCTTTACGGAAGGAAATAAACGTTGTGCACGCACGTGATTTTTTCTAAAATTTTCAATAACATATTTTTATTTATTATAAAAGAAATAGTTAACTTTTTGTTTTTTGTTTTAATTATGAGTTTTAATTTTAGTTTATAACTATGTTTCATGTATGTGGTAAAAGTTCATATATAGTTTTTGCATAGAGATGGTATTCTTTATATGCAAATGTTAGTTACCGCAAGTTTTGTTTGTATATCGATTGTTTAGATCAATTCATAGTTTAAATTTATGCTTGAATATTAATCGTTATTTTAACATGCAACTATTGTTAGTTCAGTTATTATAACATTTTATAAATTAGAAAAAAATAGATAATAAAGAACACCAATATAAAATGTTTGTAAATTTATCGTCTTTTGAAATTTAAATGAAAATTCACAACGTAATAACGCATTCTTTATAATTTTATATTTTATAATAATTATGTTTGACTATATGTTCAATGCATTTGATTATAAATCCATACTCATACTTTTTATTTTATGTTTTGTTACAATTGGAAAGTGCATTCTTATTTTAAATCAAAAAGATATATTTACATTTTTTTTTATTGAGATAACACAATTTATAACGAATACTTTTTTTTTTCTATTATAACTAATATATTTTTTATTTTGGCACTAATTGTTGCTTTGGATATGTTGTCTTTCAATATTTATTATGTAAAAAAAGCAAAATTGGAACAATAGTTTTTTGTTTTATTTTGTGTTAGATCCAAACACCTTCGGGTCATCTTAAAGTTCCAAAAGTTTGATATTAGTGTTTTTCTTTATAGTGTTTTTCTTTATCTTTAAAGTCTAACTTTTGTAAATGAACTTTAAAGTCTAACTTTTGTAAATGAAAGTATTATTACCCGGTATAACCATGTTGGTATCTACAATACCATCTTTTTATAGTACATAATAACATTAGTCCAACGGACATTCAGGTTAAATCGTTCAAAAATAATCATAGGTAGAATAATTTTAATAAGCTATAAATGCATGCATAATAGAACATAAGGATAGACATGCTATCAAATTATAACATAATAAAGGAAGTACCAAATGATATTAAGCTTAACAAATGGTTAAAAACGGAACTGTATACATCCTTACGATTTAACAATTGGTGTCGTTGCCAATGTTGCAATCACATCCAACGCTAGCATTGTCTTCCTGAGACGGCCTTGGCACTTCGGCAATGGTGTCAGGAGTGCAAGTGTCACCATTAAACCTCCAACTTGTTGCATTCATTGCGGAAAGAATGTTTCTAACAGCCTCCACTAAATAAAGTCAACATAAAAATATCAAAATATTTTCTAACCAAAGTGAATAAGAAAGATAGCATATGGTTAGTATTTTGCGTTGTGGCACAATTGATTCAACAACTTGTGTCTACATTTTAGGTTTTGCAGGCTCTGTGATCAAATCTTTCTCCAACATCAACTATAACACACAAAATCACAACATCAAAAAATAGCCCGAAATTACATAAATATCTTTTCACTATCGAAATTTCAACTTGCAATAATGGAAATTTCAACTTGCAATGTACCCAAAACCCTTTTTCATTTTCCTTATACACACAACTTTTTATTTGGACGAATTTGATAGTGTTTAGTCGTCTGTTTGGGTCTACGATTATTGGGGTTAATAGTTTATATCAACACAAATATCTTTTCACTATCGAACCGAATTGACCCATGTTCATGTAACTGGAGCCATCATTGGTTTTAAGTATGCAGCTGTGACTGGCTTTTTTGGTCTACTGTGAAGATCTTTTATTTGTTCCTTAACTGGACAGTTTTCAGCATGTTTCTCTCTTAGACCTTGAGTTTTTTATAATTTGTAAAACTGAATCACATTTTTGTGGTTATTTAGTCTATCTAGTTTCGGCATGTATAAGAAATCAATCTAAAAAAAAACTCAAGGTCTAAGAGAGAAACATGCTGAAAACTGTCCAGTTAAGGTACAAATAAAAGATCTTCGGCAAGAAATGAGGGAGGGAATTACTATAATGTCTGAACAATTGGATCCTATGTTGCAAATAACTAATTGACAATAGTGATGGATTCAACGGTAATTTTTTTCTAAAGAAAAACCTACACAAACACAATGTGCAAGCTTCTCCCTTCCCCTCTGCAGAAACTGCTGCGATTATGAACTCGGAGGTAAGAACCATAAATCTATAATGGTGTCCCTAGGTTAGTCAATTCCTCTAATAGTTTCAGTGATTACATTTTATCTTTAGCCTATTTAAGTATCTATGATGCATACTAAAAATATCATACTGACAAACTTGAATTACTTAAACTAACACACAGAAGCAAAATGTGATTTAACGGGTTAACTTTGCACGGGTTGGGTCAAGTCATGTTGACTCTAAACACTTTCCACGATTTTATATTTCTACACAGATAGTTTGTGAGTAAAGTATGATTACAACTAATATTATTTTAGAGCAAACCTTATTTTCTTTCTATATGAGTATAACGAACTAACAAAATCCTTACCTCATGTGCCCACCAAATCCAGAGGCTTTTATTGCATTAGTCTTTAGCGCACCTCGAAGCCAGTTCACTGCAAGAGTAGCAAATCCTTCTTGTTCAATGACTTTTTACTTTAACCAACAGGGCACCCTCCGTTAATAGCATTTTCCAAGACGGTAAAGAACTCTCCTCCATCAGTGACCTTTTTGACAACCAGAACCAGCTGCACCATGAAACATTAAATCAATATTCACTAATACAGATATATGTAACGGATTAATATTAAGGATGATGTATATGATATAGTTACCTTGAAATATTCTAACTCAAAGGGGACTTACTCATTGTCAAATTCCAAGATAATAGCTACTAATGCAACTCACTATAGGGTTCTTTCCTACAACACACTACCGCCACATTAGCTAATAGCTACTAATGCAACACACTGCCGCCACATTAGCTAATAGCTACTAATGCAACACACTACTAACTCACAAGTAAACTATATATCATTTTATTGACTACACACCTTGAATAACAGTCAAAATCTTGCTTTTTATTTACATAATCGGTAGACATCCAACAATGTTTACTAAAAAAAATCACGAGGTCAATGGTTTCATGATTAGCATACTCACTCTGATGGGGCATTTTTTGTGGAAAAAAGGAAGCCATACAAAATGCAATAATGTATGACAAAAAGTGCCAAACAAAATGAAATAAAAGAAAAAAGAATTACCATTTTGACCCATTACCCAACACGCCCACTCCTCCCAAAGTTTGATGAATGCGTAAATGGATGGATGTGTATGTTTTTTCTTCAAATAGAAGTCATTGTCTACAAATTCAGGATGCTCTGTGCAGAAGGCCTGAAATGTAACACCAGTATAATTATACCAGCAAGAAATTGAATGGTTTCATTTATATATAACGAAATGCCATCACCATTAAGTCATTAACAAAGAAAAATGCTAAATTGGCCAATAATCAAGTATTAAATGCAATTATTGTGAATATGTCAGACATTAAATAATCAAAATCACGAAATAAACTTCAACCACAAAAGTTTATTTCTAAATCTACTAAATGGACAAAGCAACAATTCATATTCATGCCATGAAACACAGACAACAAAATCAGAAATAGTCTCACAGCTAATGCACATATCTAATTATAAGGCTGTTTTGCAAACACCATCAAAATAAACTTGGGTGACAACCGCCCATTTAGAGTATTACAAATGCATTATCGGCTGTGCCATCTGAAAGTTGTAGTGATCTTACAACCAAATGCGGGAAAAAAGGATACTCTCACAGCATATAAAATATCACCTCTAAAACTGACGACCAGAACAATTATGATAGCCAAGGACCTATGGCATATCTATCATTCTATCAAGGTTGATGAAAACATCCTTATGAAGCATACTTTTCAGTTACATAATTAAATACGCAGCCAAGAAAGAAAACAAAAATACCTGCAAGAAGTCGTATAGGTCATCACTCACACCTTGTTTGTCATGGCGAATATCTCTTATCAGAGCTATAACCAAAGCCGGTCCCAGTAGGTTGGTCAACATATATTAAGTTTGACGCCTACATTTGCACAAAAACATTAAATGTATTGTTAGTCATATAATACAAAAACATGTACATTAGAAAACAAACATTAAATTCAAGTCTGATGTCACTTGAAAAATTCACAATCACCCGACATCCACGAAACAGTTTACGGATTTGTTTCAGACCACTTGAAAATAAATCAAATAAATTCATTGTGGTTATAAATTATAAACTAAAGTTATTCGTTATAACTACTCGCAATCTTCATCAAATTACCATGAAAATAAAAGGCTAATAGATTGTATCTTCACTCAATTATAAAGAAAACTCAATAATCTGACATGTCATCACAATTTCTTGCACTATGTAGATAAACATATTTATAAAAAAAATGATATCAAATTGTATTTGAAGGTAATAGTGGTATCCGATAAGTTGGCCAAAAGAGTTCTTATGAAGTCATTCAAATAACCTTTGTAATTTTTGTTAACGGGCGCGACATATAGATTTACATATCTATAAGAAACTTTCTTCTCTTGAAATTGCCTTATAATCACATCTTAGCCGGATAAAGAATCTTCCAAACACCAATAATGCAAAAAGTACTAAACTTTACGCTAGTACTTAGCAATTCCACATTGATATCAAAAATAGCGTGGCAATACATATTCAATTAACAAACATAAAGATGAAAATTGCATACAACACTTGCCATCAAATTGATTCAAAACATCGATTCCTGAGAGTCTGAGGATACATAACATACAAATCATCGTGTATTCATTGCATCCATCAACACAATTAAATCGAATTAGATCAAACAAACTGGACATCTGTTAGGTCACCATATTAGTAAACACAAGTATTCAAATGAAAGAAATGAGATGAGAAATAGACTTGGTTGATTAAGATCAATATGAAATATGAAAGAACAATAGTTTTCTTAAGATATGAAATTAACCAACAAAATGAAAGAGATACATAGGGTCCTATTTATAGGAGGAGGATAGGGCAACACTCCCTTCCTTCCCTATGTACTATGTCGTGGCTTTCAAGCCCATTGGACCACTTATTGCGACTCCGTCTTATAACCGAACGAGTATTAGTCTAAGAACGTAACATAAAGTGATAAAACTAGCAACCTATTACATTATAATTGAAATGACCGGAGACTTGGACTGAATAGGGTTGAAAAACTTCATGATCCTAACAATCTTCCTAAGATCTTCATGAAGATTTGTTAATGGATTAGAAATTTGTCACGGTCATCGGAGGTTGCTTTCGAGACGCTCTTTTGTTCTCAAACTTGAATATTAACTTTGATAGCTTTAGACGTCTTCCAAAAATGAATAGTTGGTAGAAAGTATATCACTCGCTTCTTTGATCTTTGTCTTTGTTTGATGTGAAAACGATAGATGACAGTAGTAATCCGCCAATTCGTCACTTTCGTCTTTTCCAAGGGATTCGCTCCGTTCCAACATGGGCTTCATTACATCTCTTAATGGCTGTTGTTTGTTATGCATTCTTAGCTCTTATCTCCTTTAGTGGTGTTGAAAGATTCATGATTTTGAGTAGAATCATTTCTTGTTGAATGTGATAAGCTTGAACCTTTCATCGGCATTCTTGATATGTGATGAGCCACGTGGAAGGTGGTGTTCAAGACAACATTTGTACCTGAATAAGACAGGTTAGCAATAATTACAACCGGTTACTTACAGGGTCTTGAACTAGAATTTGTAACAGCATATTGTGAGGACTCCTATCCTTATTCGCGGCCGAAGGCCGCTTCCTAATCGGATACCCCGTAAAGGGGCCTTACACAGGCCACAACTAAGCTACACCCACGCATTAGGTGAAGTCGCTGGAGACTCACCCCCGGACGACTTGCTAGACCGTTTGGATGCCATCGTAACACTAAGCGTAACCCACAAGGACATTACCGACAGTGACCTCTGCTCGGTCAGGCTGTGATGTATCTCTTT
>LBNU01034479.1:48070-63342 GCA_014162995.1 Artemisia annua | reverse complement strand
GGAATAAATGATTTCGTACTCTTTGAACGTTTTGCTACTTTTTCAAAGTTAGTAAAGAAGGGTGTGGAAATATTTATCTTTAAGGCGTGATGTGATTACATTGCGTGAGGACACGCAATACCTTAGTCTGGAGGATTTGGTATGTGCTTATTCACATACCTTTTATTCACCATTTTCAGACCTTATAAGACCAAAAACTAACGTTCAAAGCCAAAGATATCGTGTTTTTATGTTTATGACTGTGCAGGTGAGGATATTGCAAATACAACATGAAAATCAACCTAAAAGCCTAAAACGAGCACGAGATGTGGAAAAGAGTTCTAAAGTCAAGCAAAAGATGAAATTTACTTAAGAAAAGCCCGTGACGACGTTTTTATTATTTAAAGACTCATGAATATGAAAGAGACACTTAATCGAAGATTAAAGATGATTATCATGAATAAGCTTCCCAAACTCGAGCAAGTGATCACTTTTACGTCGTTGAAGACTTTTAGATAACACGTCAACACGCTACCTCAAGTTACAAGGGCCTAAGTTTAATTTTTAGAAGTTATATTAAGTGTGTAATGTAGTTTATGTGTCTTGTTCATGAGATGTAAAAGTTTAGGGGGCAAAGTGTATACAAAGAAAAACTAAGACTCCCTCTAGCTTGATAAATACTCCATCTAAGCTTCATTTTGAAGCTAGCCCTTATTTTTAGTTTTTAATTAGTGTGTGTAAGTTTTTATTAATGCATATTTAGTTTTCATGTTTTAATCTTTCAAGCTTATTCTTTTCATCTTTAATCTTTCTTGTTTAATCTTTACAAGCTTTGTTTTTAATCTTTCATATAAGCTTTTATAAGTTGTTGTCACCTTTGCATGAAAACCTTTTGATTCGAATAAAAAGCTCATGGGCTAGGGCTTGTGTATTTCGTGGCTTATTTTAGTTTTTTTTGTTGTTAAAAACTTATTTTTCATAAAAGCTTTTATTAGTTCTTGTTTAGATTTAAGCTTTTATGTGGTTTTATTAATT
The DNA here is from genome assembly GCA_014162995.1 of Artemisia annua. Lineage (NCBI taxonomy): Eukaryota > Viridiplantae > Streptophyta > Magnoliopsida > Asterales > Asteraceae > Artemisia > Artemisia annua. The sequence goes on along the minus strand of LBNU01034479.1, from coordinate 62,328 downwards.
CTAGGGCTTGTAAGTTTGGTTTCTTTGTCGTAGCTTATTTAAGCTTATTTATAAGCTTTTTGTCTTTCAAACTTGTTCTCTATTAATCTTCTATTAGTTTTTGTCACGTTTTAATCTTTTGTCACGTAAAAAAATAAGTTCCATACATGTTTTTTTTTAGGTATTTGCGAGTAAGGTTTTTATTTGTGTTTTGCGAGTATCAAAGCTAGTTTTTGCGAGTAAGAGTCTCAGAATTGCGAGTAAGGTCCATGTTGTTGCGAGTATGAACGTTTTTGGTCCTTTGCGAGTATGGCCTAAATCATTTTGCGAGTATCACTTAGTTTAGAATTGCGAGTTTGGTTTTTTTTGCGAGTATGGTCAAATATCATTGCGAGTATGAGTTTTATTGTAGGTCTAGCGAGTATGGTATAAAGACTTAGCGAGTACCAGTTTTCAATTGCGAGTATCATTTTGATTTCCTTTTGCGAGTAAGAAAGTTTAGATAGCGAGTATTGCTTGGCTATCCTTCATCTTTTGCGAGTATCAATTAATTATTGTGAGTAAGAAAACTTTTTTTTAGCGAGTACCCTTTCTTTTTAATAGCGAGTATGGGGTCATTTTATTTTGCTAGTATCATAGTTTAGTTGCGAGTTTTATTTTTAGTTTACAAAGTCTTAGTTTCTTTTAAGTGTCGTGTCGTTGTAGTTTTATAAGCCGAGGTTGGCTTCTTACTACCTCATCGTTAATCGAGTGAGGTTTATTTCTTTAATTTCTAAACGTTACTCTGCCGAAATTTCTTTAAATCTTTTAGTTTTATTATTTCTTAATTTACTTTCTTTTCTTAATAGTTTAACTTTAGTTCGTTATTTCTTTAAACGCTTCTTTAGTTTAATCTTTTCTTTTCGTTAATTAAAATCAAAACTCTAAAACATTTTCTTTATTTCTTTCTTTTATAGTTTTAAATATTATTTCATTTCTTTTACATATTATTTAGACTTATGTTTTCTTTGATCGTTCAACTTATTTCCTTTATTCTCGTACTTCATTTCATTTAAGTTTTAACAAGTTTTTGTAGTATAAACTAAAACCAAGTCTCATCTTTTAAACTAATTCATCTCACATAACTCACGAGTCGAGTGACAAGATCAATTCAACCCTCGTTGGGACAACGATCCGTGGTTCAAAGCTTCACCACTTAATCTACAACGTATCAGATATTTATATAACATGAATGTTAACTTGGTCACATAAAATGATAAAGACTTCACATGAGATAACGATTGATTTACATGCTTACTCGACCCTTATATATTTCGGCTTACATCCATTCGATCTATAATCTGTTTTGGATTCAAATCAAATTGTCTATGTTTTGACCCATCTAATATACGACACCAACATGTTTGATTAAAATCTTGTACGAGCTAAGTGATAAATGAGAATGCATGCATGCCGATTCGATTCGAAAGTTTATAAATAATCTATGAATTAATGCATGCATATTTGTGGACCGAGTCATGTGATAATAATATTTTGGGTCGTCGTGGTCTAAATATTAATATCGTGTGTACGTTAATAAAATTCACAATATTATAATGACGGGTCCAAAATTATTATCTTAATATTAAATTATTAAAATAGAGTTTAATATAAATTTTATTTGACCTTTTAATATTTAATTTTGATAATTTACATTTAGACCCTAAACTATTATATTGATCATTTTAACCTCAAATATTATTAATGGTTCATTTTAACCTTAAAGGATTAAATTATTATTTCGGGAAACTCAATAATATGAAAACTTACTAATTCGGGAGACCTGCTAAAAATATAAAGTTACTAAAAATGGAAAGCATATTAAAATGAGTAACCTAATTCATTGGACTTAAAGTAATACTTAGTATTTAATTCGTATAGGTTTCATGAAGCAGGAGTGATTCTTCTTGTAACCTTTCTGTTTCCTATTTTGCTTGCTTTGAATAAGGTACAGATATTCTGACCTTTCCACAGGTTTCTCATGAACTCTTGCTTATCTGACCCTTTGATTTGTGAACCTTTGCTATGCTTCCCTTCTATTTGTGAACTTTCATTATGACCCTTTTGAATTAAACCTTTGCTATAAACCTTTGCTATGAACCTTTGATTTTGAACTCTGATTTTTGAACTTTGGACCTTTTGAATTAAACCTTTGTTATGCACCTTTGATTATGATACTTTGATTTGACTTAGACTTTGCTATTTGATTTGCCTTTGACCCTTTAGTATTATACCCGAGCATTTTGTTTCCTAGTCATGAAGGTAACATGACCGTGGCATTGATGCACCAATGTCATGACTCCAGTGTGGTCGAGTGATGTTCCACACCGTCCCTTTGTTTGATCTGCAATTGGTTTGGGTAGGGGCGTATGGATGCATCCTAGATTTGATTTGTTTTGCTACTACATTTGGTTTGGTGACTGGTGCTGTGTGCAATACACGCCTTTCACATTATTTGGGAGTTGATCACTCCATGGTTACTATGCTGAAGACTTTGATTTGTTTTGTTTTGGCTCGTGGTAGAATTCTAATATAACCTAACCTTTAACTTATTCTTATCATCCTTATTATACCTTTTGTTTTCCCCAATGCACCCTATGATATTCTTTGTTCCTTATCTTTTGCTTCGTTTATATATATCTGTTCACTGGGCTTTTTAAGCTCAGCCGCATTTCTTTTCCCGCGGCAGGTTTAGTAGGAAGCTGGGGTATGAGTGGAGAGTATTCGGGACTTAGAAGATTATACATTGATGGCTTTTCTGGATTAGATATGACTAGAAGTAATTATGATTTCAGACTTAGTATCTATTGTTGTTCTCATTTTGTATCCTTGTACTTCAGATTTTTCCTTTGTAACCTTTGAGATTCCTTTGTATTACTTGAGTTGAATGCTTGTATTTGCTTTGATATGTCACCATAATGTGGCACTTCTACCCTTGCCGGGTTGGGGTGTTACAGTGTTGGTCAGAGATTGTACACTTTATAGCTAGGTGAGATTTCCCATGAAAATTATACAATTCAAGTTTTCAAAAGCATCAATATATTTTCTTGAAACTTTTTTCTTTTCTAAAATATCAAAAGCAATGTACAGGCTAGCACTGAAACCCAGTTAAAAAGCGCAGGATGTATTTTCCCTTAATGAAAGAAGTTTAGTAAGCAAATAGAGACGATCTTATCTTGTAATTTTCACTTAAAACTTTATGTATGTTAAATAAAATAGCGAAACTAATTGTTTTATGGATGCTAATTTAGTAAAGCCACAAACTTCACCAAAAGAACCAAATATCAAATCCAAATAAAACCACTTCAGTTCAAACCAGTATCTATCACAACCAAAGTACTATGTGTTAATACAAATAATGTCGAAAATGTTATTCGCATTATTCGATCTTCTTGTGTTTTGATAATCACAAAATATAAAGACATGTTACGTAAACTTACGGTTAATAAGTTTTTAATCGAGGAAACTCGTTACTTCTACGTAGCTACTACAACGTCACTTCAGGTATGAACAAACTTTATACCGTCATTAGTAAAGTGATCAAAGAATTTTATTTTCCCTAAACTTACATTTTTAAGTTTAACAAAACATTTTCACAAAAGTATTTTTATTTTTTTAAAGAAATATTTTATTAAGAAAATATATTCAAATTCAAACTTGTAACAGCTATTTCCCCCCCAAAACAGTTGAGTTTTCATCAGATAAGTTTTCACCACGTCAGGACAAAAATGAGAGCGTTTGTTGGGATGGTCCCTCAAAGTGGCTGGCGGTCCCTTAGTGATAAAGGACCATCTCCTATTTAAGGGACCGTCTGGCTCTCTCCTGTCGTGTATAAATACTGAATTGTTCCACTTCAGAAACTAAGGTTTTTCACACACAAAACTTTCTGGTTTATTTTTTCTTTGGTCTTTGATCACTATAACATGTGGGTATATGTTTATAAGTGATTTCCTCTTCCGTCAAGTGCAAGAGAAGAACTCTCAACATAGATGAAGACTCGAGATGTTATAGGTGTCCACACACAAACGTAACAAGTGTTACGGTGATAGGTTCTGTAAATATTGTCAATGTTTTTCGACTTGTGTGTGAGTCGAGGATGGGGATATTTGTGTGAACTTGGATGGTGATGTAGATCCAATAAGTCTTGTAACTAGATTAGTTCATGTATTTGTTGTTAGGAGAGTGATGTCCTAGTGTGTAGGTTAGGACTTAGTCGAGTCATTGTGTAAAGACTTGGATCGGGTGATGATCCAAGTAAGTCTTGTGTGAAGGCTTGGTTCGGGTGAAGAACCAAGTGTGTCTAAGTGTGAAGGCTTGGTTCGGGTGAAGAACCAAGTGTGTCTAAGTGTGAAGGTTTGGTTCGGGTGAAGAACCAAGTGTGTCAATTGTGTGAAGCTTGGATCGGGTGAAGATTCAAGTTGGACAAGAGTGCTTGTTCGTGTGGCCACGTGGGCCTTGGAGTAGATTGGTTCTAGCTACGATTAGAACTCGACATTCTGCTTAGTGTCGTTAAACTTCGTGTAAGCTTGTGTACATATTGCTCCGCCTGAAGGAGTGTGTTGATATAGTGATTGATAACTCTCGAGTGTGGTACTCAGGGAGTGGAGTAGGACGAAGCGTGAGCTTCGTGCCGAACCACTATAAATCGCCGCGTCTCTTGATAGTGTTCTTTCCTTACTCTTTACTTTGCTTGTTTATTTGTGTATGTTACTAGTTAATTTGATATCACATAACAAGTAGAATTCGACAAGTTTGCAAAAGAGTATTAACCGGACCTAAAAACGGCGAAACGTTTTAACAACTAAAAAGAAACAGTGAAACTATTCAACCCCCTGCTAGTTTCTACAATTGGTATCAGAGCCAGGTTATCAAGATCTTTAGAGTATAATGTACTTTAAAACTTGAATCGATCTATGGAGTCTGAAAGATATCTAGAAGGGATCTATTTGAATGAGTCACCATTTTTCAAAAATGAAAATTTTGTCATTTGGAAAAATGAATTTGAAAGTTATGTGAAATCAATTGATCATGATCTTTGGCATGTCATTTCATTTGATAATTTGTTCTTAATCAATGAGAATAGATTTTGAAAATCAAAATTTTATAAGAAACTTTTGCTAAACATTGAAGCACAAATGTTGGTTTATAAAACTTTGCCTAAAATTGGTTTTGATAAAACTATTTTATGTCATGTGGCAAATGATATGTGGTAAAATATTTTAAACTTTCATCAAAGGAATGCTCAAGCCAAAGATGATGAAAATATATTGTTAGAAAAGTACTTAATTTAAGTAGATTCATGTACTACTAGTTTGAATGTTTTTGTTGTAGGTAATGGTGCCGACAAGAATCACACAAGCAACCTAGTTGATGTACCAATCTACAAGTCTTGAAGTAATGACCGTTAAAGAGGACAATCTAGATGCTAAGATAGCTAGAGACCAAGACAATGTGTGCCTAGAATGTGCAACTACTCTTAAGGGTGATTCGCCAAGTGAGTTTCATCATATCTTGCATCACATACAACACATGTTATGAAATGTGTTATTAACGATAGCTAGAGGCCAAGGTAAGTTCTCTTACAATCTTGCCTATTATACTTGCTATTTGAATGTTTGCTACATGCTTACGTGACTATGTGATTAATCATTACTCGCCTGCATGCTAGATAATACTTATATGCTAATATGTGCTATATGCTTTGTGAGTATTAGACGTTTCGTCTAAATGCTTATCCTTCTTTGGATTCAAGCAAATTATTTGGAAAAAATAATGGTCTTACCACAACCATTATTTATAACGAATTTCGCGTCAATCAATCACTATAGACGATGCACACTTGCTTCACTCTTTATTTGCTCTCTAGTTCTCGTCTATGATTTTTCTTGAAATTTACATGATTGACTTCTAGCCTCTCCGATGCAAGTCTCGTCCTTGAACCACATTGAACGCCTCTCTTCTTTTCTCCTGTTTTGACTCAAAATCCACTCTTTATTCAAGCGTATTGAGTCTTTCCTTTTTTTCTGTTTCAACTCTAATCCATACCCATTCCTTAACCTACTCGTGCGTATTGAGTTAATTCCGTGTCTTAAAATACAAAGAGTCATGTTTTAAAACAATTTGAAACCAAAGATTTTTCATATTAACTGAAACAACAAAAACCGTCAAAATCACACAACCATCTGCCGACGGTCCTTTAGCTACTGGCGGTCCCATATCGATAAGGGACCGTCCAAGTATTTCAGCATACACCCCGCTTTTACTACTGCAGACCATCTAAAACCAAACCAAACACTCCCCTTGCTGCAGAAGTGACGATAAACTCGACCATACACCCAAATTCTTACTCACCTAAAATCAAACTAATTCAAGGTTTTCAAAATCAAGATCATCAATCACCTATACCCACTAATCACTCCATTGTAAGTCAATTTTCTCAATTTCATCTAATTAATTCGTAATTAAATTTTTAGGGTTTATAGGAACATAAAATCAAAAATTGGGGATTCTCATTTCTTTGCAAAATTAACAACAATTGAAAGTAAATTCAAACAATGTATCACTAACAACACGTGAATTAACAATCCAATTAATTTAATTCGTAAGTTTTGAAAATGGATCAAAAATGAGATCATCCCCAATTCGAATTTGTGGCTGTTAACATTATTTAATCATGTAACAAAAACATAGTTATACATTGTTAATACATGTCAAAAACGTTTTCATAACCATGCAACAAAATGGATAGGAAATTTTAAAATTAAAATGTACTATAAACTTCGAAGGTGTTTGGGATAAGCTCAAAAAAAAAATTTGGTCTAGCTAACGTGACATTAATTTCATATAGGTACAACCAAGTCGCACATATTTGATTATGACCTTCATCGTACACATTCATACGTACCTAAAATTTCTTCAGAACCCTATCTACCACCCAACTCCGTTCAAAGCTTCAGAGACGTTGAGTCTCATTACATTCATGAAGGTCGAATTATCGATCATTCATATGTAACTCAGGAGCATATTGAAAGAGCCTTTCAACCAATAGGTCTAGACTATTTACTCACTATCAATGAACACATTTGTCCACGCTTTATATTAGAATTCTTTCGTGAAATTAATGTCAAACGTAGTTATGACAACTCAATACATCTTACCTTCAGTATAAGTCACTATGGCTTCACTCTATCACTTGAGGAATTCGCTCAGATTCTTGGTATTCCATGCCATGGGCAATGCGCCTATTCAGAAGATCCTGAGTTAAATTCCTAGTTGTGGAATGTTAATGTGAAGGACCCTATGTCACCTACATTCCCTCTCAATCCAAATTAATAAATTCACTTTGCAACTTTTCCGACACGTTCTATCCTGATAAAATACGTGTCTGTGAACTCCGCCAGTTTCTTCAACCTATGGCGGTCATCCTTTGAGAAAATGCACTGGGTCTAGTAAAAGATCGCAATTGCATACCAGCATGTGTGGCTCATATGCTCTATTGCATTCTCACTAGACAACCGTACAATCTCGCTTATCTATTCGCTATGCGATTCATGCATCTCAAGGATGATGATAGCAAGTCCTTACCTTATGGGATGCTCTTAACCCGTGTCTACCATTACCTCATGAGAACTTATCCTTACCTTCAAAACGATCAATACAATCTTGTTTTCGGTGTCTTAGAACCAATAGCTGGATATCAAATAACACAATTCATCGGACCCTAAAGGATGAGACGCATCAAGGAAGATTGAAGTAAAGGATGANTGCAATTTCTCTAGCGAGTATGGAATGTATTTTCAGCGAGTATGGGACTTTCTTAGCGAGTTTCATTATATGTCCAGCGAGTATGAGCTTAGTTAGCGAGTAAGACAATAAGTTAGCGAGTATGAGAAGTAATTAGTAGCGAGTATGGAACTTTACTAGGCTTAGCGAGTATGAAATAGTGTAGCGAGTATGGTTGTTCTCTTATAGCGAGTATGGAGTTCTCAATAGTAGCGAGTATGGTTTTCTTATTCTTGCGAGTTTGGTGTTTAGTTTCATTTTTCTTTTACAAGCCGAGTTAGGCTTTTATTTCCCTCATCGTTTCATCGAGTGAGGTTTTACTTTTCTTAATTCTAAATGTTATGCTGTCGAAATTTTCTAAAACCTTTTTAGCAACGTTTTCTTATTAAAGTCTTATGTCTTTTCATTTTTAGTTGTTAACTTTATTTACGTTTAATGCTTTCAAGTCTTTTATCTTATCTTTATCGCTTTACGTTCTTTAATATGAGTCGTGAGTAGTTTAAGTCGTGTTTGCTTAGTGATTCGAGTTTGTGAGTTAAGTGCGAGTATTAAAGGGTTGTGATTAATAATCTTAAGATTATTTAGACTTGTGATTTTATTATTCGAAGAACAAAAGCCTGAGAACGATTAAATCACTCGTCTAGAGTTATTATCTCTTCAAAAGATTAATTGACAACTAATCTAGAGAAAGGAAAATCATTCGTCACAAACCTTTAGCTCGTATTTAGTGAACTTATTCGCGTCGCTTTGCAAACATATTGTCTTTTAAATTCATTTACCGTTTTCATTACTTATCGCACTTTAATTCTTGTTTTCTTTAAGTCACTTTATTACATGTTTCTTTACTTGCTTACTTATTTTGTGTCGCTTTATCGCTTTCTTTTACTTTAATTGCATTTTAATTTGTCGTTGTAGTATAACAAAACCTAATCATCTTTTAAACCTTATTCATCTCACATATCTCACGATCTTGAGTGACGAGATCAGTTCAACCCTCGTTGGGACAACGATCCGTGGTTTACAAGCTTGCTTGCTAGATTACGACGATCACCCCTTGCTGCAGAAGTGACGATAAACTCGACCATACACCCAAATTCTTACTCACCTAAAATCAAACTAATTCAAGGTTTTCAAAATCAAGATCATCAATCACCTATACCCACTAATCACTCCATTGTAAGTCAATTTTCTCAATTTCATCTAATTAATTCGTAATTAAATTTTTAGGGTTTATATGAACATAAAATCAAAAATTGGGGATTCTCATTTCTTTGCAAAATTAACAACAATTGAAAGTAAATTCAAACAATGTATCACTAACAACACGTGAATTAACAATCCAATTAATTTAATTCGTAAGTTTTGAAAATGGATCAAAAATGAGATCATCCCCAATTCGAATTTTTGGCTGTTAACATTATTTAATCACGTAACAAAAACATAGTTATACATTGTTAATACATGTCAAAAACGTTTTCATAACCATGCAACAAAATGGATAGGAAATTTTAAAATTAAAATGTACTATAAACTTCGTAGGTGTTTGGGATAAGCTCAAAAAAAAAATTTGGTCTAGCTAACGTGACGTTAATTTCATATAGGTACAACCATACTGCTCATATTTGATTATGACCTTCATCGTACACATTCATACGTACCTAAAATTTCTTCAGAACCCTATCTACCACCCAACTCCGTTCAAAGCTTCAGAGACGTTGAGTCTCGTTACATTCATAAAGGTCGAATTATCGATCATTCATATGTAACTCAGGAGCATATTGAAAGAGCCTTTCAACTAATAGGTCTAGACTGTTTACTCACTATCAATGAACACATTTGTCCACGCTTTATATTAGAATTCTTTCGTGAAATTAAGGTCAAACGTAGTTATGACAACTCAATACATCTTACCTTCAGTATAACTCACTATGGCTTCGCTCTATCACTTGAGGAATTCGCTCAGATTCTTGGTATTCCATGCCATGGGCAATGCGCCTATTCAGAAGATCCTGAGTTAAATTCCCTAGTTGTGGAATGTGAATGTGAAGGACCCTATGTCACCTACATTCCCTCTCAATCCGAATTAATAAATTCACTTTGCAACTTTTCCGACACGTTCTATCCTGATAAAATACGTGTCTGTGAACTCCGCCAGTTTCTTCAACCCATGGCGGTCATCCTTCGAGAAAATGCACTGGGTCTAGTAAAAGATCGCAATTGCATACCAGCATGTGTGACTCATATGCTCTATTGCATTCTCACTAGACAACCGTACAATCTTGCTTATCTATTCGCTATGCGATTCATGCATCTCAAGGATGATGATAGCAAGTCATTACCTTATGGGATGCTCTTAACCCGTGTCTACCATTACCTCATGAGAACTTATCCTTACCTTCAAAACTATCAATACAATCTTGTTGTCGGTGTCTTAGAACCAATAACTGGATATCAAATAACACGATTCATCGGACCCTAAAGGATGAGACGCATCAAGGAAGATTGAAGTAAAAAATAATGTACTTATTGATATTGAATTGGATGTTTTATTTTAGTATATGTATTATGACCTTGAATGTTTTATGTAACCTCTATCAATTGATGTACTTGGAACTGCTATGTTTATTGGTTATGTGAACTAGTCTTATGATCATTAGACATGCTTGGTTGTTGATTATGTTTATACTTGAATGATGTTATCGGTTTATTTAAATCTTGCATAACATCCTCTATTGTAAACTTATGTCTATGCAGTTCTGTGACATATAGGAATGAATTATATATGTAGGTTGCAGAAATGAGAAACTGAACAAAAATTTGGGAATCCACTGCCGGCGGTCCTTTATTGACCCGGCGGTCCTCCAGTGATAAGGGACTGTCTGAGATTTAATGGACCGTCCCTGTGGAATCATAGATTTTTGCACTGTTTTCTTCTTTCCTGCAATCCTAAACCTATTGCATGATTATCACCACCTTACCTTGTTTAGATAAACATTTTTGAGTGCTTAAAGTCTCCTAATGCATGCTTTGCCCAAACCATAACCATGCTTGATTATTTAAACCCTCCTCATCACCTTCAACCTTATCACAATCACCTTTCATTTCATCTTCATCACCTACAATGGCCTCATCCTCCACTTCCTTGCCAACAACAAACAAAGAACTCATAACACAACCACCAAACAAAAGGCCTAAGCTCAAAATCATTCGACCTCAAACCAACTTCATTGACCTCACACTCTATGACATCACTCCATCTCCTAAGTCACCACCAACCTCACCTAAAGCACCAAGTGCACTACTCAAAACACCATCCACCAATGGAACATCCTACTCCTCATCAAAGCCATCCTCTAGCTCAAAGCCAACCACATCACCTTTCTCATCATTCATCAAAAACTTGTCACCTTTGCTTACCGAATCTAGTTCGGGTGCTTACACTCCATTCATGAGTAATCAACCATCATCTCCCACTCTTTCTAGATCATCACCAAGAAACCAACATCCTTTTCCAACAAACTCACCAAATCATACCACCACATCACCAAATGGGCCATTGGAAAACATGCCTTCCACACCACCATCATCTCCAACTTTTGGAAAGTCACTTCCCTACTACTTTGTTAACAACCACACTATGGGGTGCGCTTGTTGTTACCACAACTTTCATCTCATCCACTCTCTTCGAGATGAACTACACATCATGTTTGGTCACATTGAGTTTCTCATTGCTCAACAAAATGTGCAACCAACTCCCCTTGCTTCCATGCCACCATCGGCTCCACCTTCATCCTCACCATCATCCACTCCACCATCTAACTAGATATTCTCAAATGTCTAGTTAAAGAATAATCAAGTGGATGTTATTGTAGAAACGTAGAGGGGGGGGGTGAATACGTTCCTCTTTAAAACTTAAAATGTTTCGTATCAAATTTCTGATCAAGCGTGACTAAATATGAATAGATGTTATGTCACTCATAACAAGCAATCACATAAGCATAAGCATATCACGAGATTAAAAGTATTTAGCTATTTGTGATTATACTGTGGACGGTCCTCAAAATGTTTGGACGGTCCCATATATATTTGGGACCGCCTCCCTATTTAAGGGACCGCCGTCAGTGGTTTGTTACGTGTTATTAAGTTTTCATTTGTTTTGTGTTTCTAAGTTAACTAGTTGATATCACAAGCACATACACACCAAGCCACACAAACATAAATGTAATGCAAGTATAGAAAGTAAAGAGNTTCTCATCATTCATCAAAAACTTGTCACCTTTGCTTACCGAATCTAGTTCGGGTGCTTACACTCCATTCTTGAGTAATCAACCATCAATTCCCACTCTTTCTAGATCATCACCAAGAAACCAACATCCTCTTCCAACAAACTCACCAAATCATACCACCACATCACCAAATGGGCCATTGGAAAACATGCCTTCCACACCACCATCATCTCTAACTTTTGGAAATTCACTTCCCTACTACTTTGTTAACAACCACACTATGGGGTGCGCTTGTTGTTACCACAACTTTCATCTCATCCACTCTCTTCGAGATGAACTACACATCATGTTTGGTCACATTGAGTTTCTCATTGCTCAACAAAATGTGCAACCAACTCCCCTTGCTTCCATGCCACCATCGGCTCCACCGTCATCCTCACCATCATCCACTCCACCATCTAACTAGATATTCTCAAATGTCTAGTTAAAGAATAATCAAGTGGATGTTATTGTAGAAACGTAGAGGGGGGTGAATACGTTCCTCTTTAAAACTTAAAATGTTTCGTATCAAATTTCCGATCAAGCGTGACTAAATATGAATAGATGTTATGTCACTCATAACAATCAATCACATAAGCATAAGCATATCACGAGATTAAAAGTATTTAGCTATTTGTGATTATACTGTAGACGGTCCTCAAAATGTTTGGACGGTCCCATATATATTTGGGACCGCCTCCTATTTAAGGGACCGCCGTCAGTGGTTTGTTACGTGTTATTAAGTTTTAATATGTTTTGTGTTTCTAAGTTAACTAGTTGATATCACAAGCACATACACACCAAGCCACACAAACATAAATGTAATGCAAGTATAGAAAGTAAAGAGCAAGGAAGAGAAAACGCAAACCGGACACGATGATTTATAGTGGTTCAGCATGAAGCACCTCTTCGTCCTACTCCACTCCCCGAGTACCACACTCGAGAGTTACTTCACTAATCAACATGCTCCATTTAGGCGGAACAAACCGTACACAAGCTTACACCAAGTTTAACGACACTAAGCGGAATGTCGAGTCCTAATCCTAGCTAGAACCAATCTACACCAAGGCCCACGTGGCCACACGAACAAGCACTCTTGTCCCACTTAGATCGACACACGATCCAAGCCTTCACACGAACAAGCACTCCCGTTCACTTGAATCTTCACACTAAGACACACTTGGATCTTCACCCAATCCAAGCCTTTACACGAGACACACTTAGATCATCACCCGATCCAAGCCTTCACACACCGACTCAACTAACTCCTAGCCTACACACTAGGACACCACACACCATACAACAATTACATGACCTAATCTAGTTACAAGACTTCTTGGATCTACATCACCATCCAAGTTCACACAAATATCCCCATCCTCGACTCACACACAAGTCGGAAAACAATGACAATATTTACAAAACCTATCACCGTAACACTTGTTACGTTTGTGTGTGGACACCTATAACATCTCGAATCTTTATCTATGTCAAGAGTTCTTCTCTTACCCATGAGGTAGAGGAAAAAGAAAATCATAACACTAGTTGGTGTGTGGACTCAATAACACTTCGATTCTTGACGAATTCGAGTGTTCTTCTCTTGCACATGATGTAATGGATGACGGGATCACTTATAAACACATACCAAAGAGTTATAGTGATCAAAGAATGAAAAGGAAAGACCAGGAAATTTTGTGCAAAGAGGATTAGTTTTTCTGATGAAAATGGGTCAGTATTTATAGCCAACACGAGAAGCTAGGGACGGTCCCTTAAACCTTGCACGGTCCCTTATCAATAAGGGACCGTCACCTACTTAAGGACCTTCCCGATAGTTTTTGTCCTTTTGTGGTGAAATGTTACCTGGTGAAATTTTTCTGATTTGGGCGGGAAATAAGGACGTTTGGACAATTTGAAATTCAAATTTCAAATTTATTTTTCTTATTAAACATTTCTTTATAAATACAAAAATAATTTGTCTAGTTTATTTTTGTATAAAAATGTTTTGTCACATTTATAAAATGTAAGGTTTAAGGACAAAAATATTTTCTTTGATCACTTAAGAAAGTTGGTAAAGTGTGTTTGTACACACCTGAAGTGATGTCGAGAGACGTTGAAGTGTGAACGAGTAACTTGTGCACTTTACATTATGTATTACAAGTTACCCGTTTGTCATCATTAAAACATGAAGACATT
>LBNU01034479.1:16396-47972 GCA_014162995.1 Artemisia annua | reverse complement strand
TAAGATAATCATCTTTAATCTTCGATTAAGTGTCTCTTTCATATTCATGAGCTCTTAAGTAATGAAAACATCGTCACGGGCTTCACTTAAGCAAATTTGATCTTTAACTTCACTTTCGAACGCTTTTCCACATCTCGTGCTCTTTTTGGGCTTTTAGGTTGCTTTTCATGATGTTTTAGCAATATCCATACCTGCATAATCATAAACACAAAAACAACATATCTTTGGCGTTTAACGTTAGTTTTTGGTCATTTTTATACTTAAACTAAGGTCAAAGATATGTGTAATTTAGCACATATCAAGAAGCCAGGGACGGTCCCTTAAACCTTGCACGGTCCCTTATCAATAAGGGACCGTCACCTATTTAAGGGACCTTCCCGACAGTTTTTGTCCTTTTGTGGTGAAATGTTACCTGGTGAAATTTTATCTGATTTGAGCGGGAAATAAGGACGTTTGGACAATTTGAAATTCAAATTTCAAATTTATTTTTCTTATTAAATATTTCTTTATAAATACAAAAATAATTTGTCTAGTTTATTTTTGTAAAAAAATGTTTTGTCACATTTATAAAATGTAAGGTTTAAGGACAAAATATTTTCTTTGATCGCTTAACAAAGTTGGTAAAGTGTGTTTGTACATACCTGAAGTGATGTCGAGAGACGTTGAAGTGTGAACGAGTAACTTGTGCACTTTACATTATGTATTACAAGTTACCCGTTTGTCATCATTAAAACATGAAGACATTGTATAGATAAAACGTCGTAACGTTTGCACTAACAATCTCCCCCTTTTTGATGATGACAAATATGTAAACCGTAACTCATAGTAAAGTGTAGAAGTTACTAGTTTACACTTCCTCTCTCCCCATTTTGTCGAAGCAAAAAGGTTTAGCCAATGATGAGGTAGAACTTGAGCTTGAGAGAACAACTTGAGAAGATAACTTGAGAGGAAAATCTTGAGCAAATGGAATGAGAAATGATGCCCGAATGTGTTAGACTACCCCGACCCCCATCATTTAAAGAATTGAGCGTGCATCATCCTAGTGAAGCCTTGCTCCTACTGCCATGATTTAACCAACTCCGAACCATTAACCCAACTACTTCCAAGCTCCCCCTAGCTTATTGCATCCTTATTGACATTAGCATATCCATGAGCTCCCCCTTGGTGTATGCTCAAAACTAGTTTTGGCTACCAAAGAATCGAGCAATGAAGTAATGCTACAAAATAAAGTTAGTAGACAAGTACACATAATAATGATGATATATATATCAAGACATGCATGACTCAAATATGATTATTCTAAAGCATGACATGAAAGGGATTGAAACTAAACATATAATAGTTGATTAACACACCATTTTCTAACTTCTTCCAAGATATGTGTCTAGTGTCTAGGTGATATGGGATGAGGATGATATGCTCCTAGATAGGGATGAAGATGACTCTCTAATAGTGGAGAAGTGGGAAACGATGTTATGAGCCAAAGTTTGGCAAGGATGGTGTGAAGTTGGTGGTTCAATTTAGGCTTATGTTGAAGGTATGTGTGGGGAGATAATGAGAGGAACGTTTGCACTTACAATGAGTGAGGAAGGAATTTAACAGTATACAAGCATCCTTAAAAGGGCATCGTCGATGAGATCGACGGAATACAAGCTATTCTAGTTTTGTTAGGTATATGAGGATGTAAGAGATTTGGATTTGTCATTGGAGGTTGATATATAGGTGACAATGAGTGTTCTTGAGGATTGTGGTTAGGAGACATTTTGTGAGTTTGAGTTATCATTAATGGATGATTGGGAATCATGGAATTTTAAGGTGTTTTGTTGGTTGACAACCGAAGGTGGATATGTGAAATGAGGTGGTGATGACTCGACAACACTTGAAGCTTGGATATCTTCTTTGTGTTCTTCTTGCTATAAAGTGGAAAAGACGCATTTCATAATGAAATTCACTTGGATATGATGATTGCCCTTTGTTTCAAAGAGCGACACAAGGGTGAACATAGGTTTATGTATCATGAGAGGTGGTTTGACCTTAATGGGTTAGGTTGTAGTGGGGACGACACACTTGTTTGGTTACATGGTGGAATCTTCTTGTGAAGATGGGTGAGAGCAAAAGAGTGATGTCTATGGAATGGATTTCTTGGGTAGGAGGTGGTGGTAGTTTTGGTGTTATCTTGTGTTAAATCAATGAGGAGTGGTTTAGGAAGTATGATATTGACTCTTGGTTTCTTTGAGGGCATGGAAATGGTGGATGACTCGATATTGGTAGAACAAAGGATGACTCGGTTTTTCATTTCACACTGGTGGTTTGAGGTTTGAGTGATGAAAGGTTATGAGGAAGATGCTTCTTTGTGAGTTTTTGACAAGGAATGATGTAGGATGGTTCAAAGTATTGCATAAGAGGAAAAGCAGTGAACCAGTTCGTGACACCTATACTGGGGACAGTCCTTTAAATCATTGGACGGTCCTTTAAAGATAAGGGACCGCCAATGCAATAAGGGACCGCCGTCAGTAAGGTGCAGAGTCTCTCTAGTTTTCTGTTTTTCCCAGATTAAAGGATAGGAGTAATCAAATGATTAAGGAATGGTTTAGGTAATAAGGCAGGATTGTGACACTAGACACCCTAAAGGAAGATTCGATCTAGTGTGATGAAGAATAAGCCTAGTTACATAAGAATCAAAGATTTAAGCATGTAAGCCATTTAAGCATGCATCACATAATAGTCAAAGATATTAGCATGTAAGACTATATGACATCTAGGAGGTATCATGAAAGGCATACATATTCCAATATAGTTTAGGTGCATAAATAACATGTAAGCCATGTAACGAGATGCATACAAAACATGATTACTATGAAGACAAGCATTAAGTAAAACATGTTGACATTTAGCACACAAGAATATGACATTAGAAAAGCAAATTCAAAGCAAGATCTTTATAATGAACATGCATTCAATAATAAAGCAAGTAGGCATTGAGCGTTTAAGGAGGCATGAAGACATTTAATCATATAAGTGCAAGATGTTGTTTACATATACTAAACACATATATGCAAGTAATCTAGGTTTGTTAAGAAGAATCCTAATTACTACTTGTTTAAAGTGCACTTATCACGGGAGACAAAGATCATCGATGTAAAACATCTTTTGTCAAATGTAGGAATGGAAATTTTTCAATTTAGAGAATGGATATGAGACTATTACTAGCGGTGCTCAATTATGGCTAAACACGACCATTTTTACGGGTTTACCACAAACCCAACTTCTCTCCGAAAGCAATTCAACCGTTAGGTCAAATTGAGTTTCTAGTGCAATAGGTTCTCGAGTAGCCATTCTCATATTAGAAGAATTAGAATTCCTATATTTTCCCATCGAAGTTTTCTAAATATGATATTAGCCGATTCCGCTAATACATGTCCTAATATAACTCAACTATCAATATTTTAAAAGCCGTTTAATGAAAACGACATGTCTTACACAACATCCTAACAAAAGCAAGTGCGGTATTTAAATCACGTGTTTGAGATTTATAGGTTGTTTGGTTACGATGGTGTATTACATAACCTTATAGATGACATCTTTGTTTGTTGAGTTGATATTTTAGCATATTTTGGTTTCAAGAATACTCCATAGTAAATCTTGAGAAAGAGAGTCTAATAAGGGTTACTTGCCTTGATAGATCTTGTAATCTTTTACTTTGTATTATTGAGAGAAAACATATTGCATCATTTGACAAACATGCTTATTTAAGAGAATAATCTTTTCACTCTTATGAGTTACTAATGAAAACAAGTATTTTTTATTTATAATGTGATTTACAAATTTTACTTGTTTATGTAGTGACACATGTTGTACTTGGTTATTTTTGAAATCTAATAACCTATATTTTTCAAACAAGTTATCTTGTAACATAACTGTTAGGATCACGTTTCACGTCATCTCACAAGTCTCGGTCATTTCCATAATATGTAATAGGTTGCTTTGTTATTTAAGTTATTTATGTTAAAAGTGTAAGTCCACTAAGCGTCCAATGGGCCTTAGAAGCCCATGAAATAGAGAGATAGGGAGGAAGGGAGTGTTGCCCTACTCCTCACCTACAAATAGGACCTTATGTAAACTCTTACACTTGTTGGTTTAATTGATATCCTTTCCAAACTCTTTTCATATTATTTCTCATATCTCTTAGATCAACCAAATCTATTTCTCATCTCATTTCTTAACAAATCTATACTTGTGTTTATCAATATGGTGACCTAACAAGTGGTATCAATTGCTAGAAGAGGGTATTCTTTTTGTTTTTGAATTCGTACGCATCAAATCCTTGGTTTTAATCTCGTTATTTTTGTAAAAAGTTCAAATCTTTTGCTTGCTTTTTTATTTCTAACACATCTTTACTTCTAAACTTGTGTTACAAATCATTACAAACAAAAAATTTCAACTTTTTCATCAAAAATACAAGATTCGAAACTTTATACTATTTTTCGAGAACTTTCAAATTTTTGGAAAAATTGTAAAGTTTGCAACTTTCTTTAAGATTTCATCATTTTAAAGCTAGTTGTACAAGAATCTTGGATTAAAAACTCGTTCTTGGTGTGCTTTATTCAAAAACAAAATTTTAGCCTTTTATCGAGAACATAAGGACCCTAAACTTTCGAGAACATGAATTGTTGCTCCATTTGTGTTACCGTTGCTTACTTAGTGCTTTTCTCTCTTGTATAAGAAAGAAAACACTTCGACTCGTTGGATATTTTCGTTATTGTATAATCTCGAAAATTTTGGACACTTTTTCGAAATACTGAAAACTTTCGAGAACCTCACATACTTTTCGAAATCATATTCTGTTTTTTCGAAATCTTGTGAACTTTTCGAAATCCTTTTCAAGTTTTTCGAGAACATTTCTGAACTCCCAAGTTTTTTGTCTTCTCGATAATTGTCTCATATCCTTCTCGATAACTGTCATTTTATCGAGAACAACCTGAGTTATCGAGATCACACAAAACTTTCAAGAACACACCCATATTTTCGAGAACACTTGGTCTTTAACTGCTTTTCGAGAATTTCAACATCCAAAGTTTCGAGAAATCACTTGTGCAAGTTTTCGAGAATTGGCTTACCATTTATACCTTCTACAAGATCCATTCACACACAAGTCTTCAAGCATGTCTCAACTACCGTACTCTAACTCTCCTTATCAACAACGTCAATGCTCTGATGTTCGTCATGTCTTGCTCTTTGGTAATGAAACAAGACCTCCTATGTTGTTACCTGGAACATACACTGATTGGAAACGAAGATNTTATACCTTCTACAAGATCCATTCACACACAAGTCTTCAAGCATGTCTCAACTACCGTACTCTAACTCTCCTTATCAACAACGTCAATGCTCTGATGTTCGTCATGTCTTGCTCTTTGGTAATGAAACAAGACCTCCTATGTTGTTACCTGGAACATACACTGATTGGAAACGAAGATTTTTACAATGGGTCAACGGTCGTCCACAAGCTGATCTCATCCTAAAATCCATTCAAGAAGGACCATATCAAATGAAATTCATTGCTGACTTAACTGGGTTCATTCAACTCCAAACTGATGACGATCTGACTAGTTCTGACCTTGCTCAATATGATACTGATCAACAAGCTGTATGGTTCATCACACTAGGTCTTCCCAATTCCATTTACTCAAAGTTGGACTTTGACGCTAGTGCTCATGCAATATGGAAACGTCTTGAACTCATGCATCGGTCACAACATGATCATAACCTCAGAATGAATCGGCTACTACAATCATGTTTAAAGAGAAAGTTTCTACAGACCATTCTTCCTGCTCCACCATCTACAACAACTACCCATGGATCACTAACTTTCACCAACAATGGTTTTGTTTTCACTTATTCGAAATGAGCCAGAGCCCATTATAATTCCAGAGTATCATCCTGTCACACTACATACTCATCAGCAATCTCTCCTGCAAAATCTTGTGAAGCTTGGAGAAGCAAATACTACACACGATGGTATGACATCTGCATGTTCTAAACCAAACCCTCGTGGAAGTGCATATTACCGGCAAGCCTATCTCTCGGCTCTTCAAGCTGAAGCAGGCGGATCTATTTCTGAGAATGATCACAACGTGACTACCAACACTTCTTATGCTCCTGACATGGATGACTCAGATGGAAATGCTGATATGATACTGATGGCTGACACACAGGAACTCCAGGTAAGTGATTTGGGCCCAGTCTATGACACTGATGGTCTGTCCCAGGTATATGGTTCTAACACATGCCTGATACATGATATTGCTTCTCCTTCTGCATCTGCATCAGACGAGGAACAAGCTGTTCAATATGATTCAATGTTACCTACTCACGTAAACGATCAAATGTCCACAGTGGTCCTATTTGATAATTATGATCAAATAAACCCAGTTGTTACATTTGACGAGTCTGTTACGTCTATGTCACATAATAACAATGATCAAATTGAACAACATGAACTTTTGACTGATCCAGATTTGGATATAAGAATCTTACGTATGACTAGCCAAAATCAGAATATCCAGTGTCAAGCACTGAATACAAAGTTGAAAGAAAAGAATGTTGCACTAACACGGGAACTTGAGCGTTGTAAATCACAACTCAAACATTTTGAAACAAAAGCAGATCATGAAACAAGCTTTGACATTATCTCTCAGAATCACAATGAGTTACAAAAGAAACTAAACATGTTAACTGAATCTACTTTATTTCGATATTTTAAAACATTCACGGAAGAAATTCAACTTTTGGAAAATGCTATTGAACAAATATCTGAGATCACTGTTGCCAATTTTCTTTCCCCTCACGCGAAAGAAAAAAGGGAAATGTTTCAAAAACAATTTTCTCCTCATCTTCAACGTTTGCATTCATATGCTAAGAACTGGGAACAGGAACTTCACAAGGAAGTTAAAACCATAATAAATGTTTTTCAAGCAACTGAACAATCGATTTTAAAGCAAAAACGTCAAAACAAATTTTTACAAAAAGAAGCTGATCGACTCTTGGAACATGTTCTTAGTGCTGATATAATATCTGTGGTTATGAATTCTCTTTATGAATCTGGCACTTCTATGATTGTTGATGATAACTGTGATGATATTGAATTGTTGTCTAAACAAATTGAGACATTAAAATGTGAAAATAAGAATCTCCGAAAACACAACGATGATGTGCAAAACAACCTTTCAAATCAGATTTTCCACTGAACAAAAAACTTGAATGGTGTCAAAACCAAAGTCTTGATTTCAAACTGGAATTGCAAAGTCTTAAAAGTTCAACATCTTTTCAAAATGAAAATGAGGACCTAAAAAGTAAAATTTCAAAGTATGAAAAGGAAATTGCAGAAATGCAAGAAATTACAGACTATTGGCAAAAGAGTCGAGATAACTATCTTTATTCAAACAGAAAGCTTGAAAGTGAAATTCAAGACAAAAAACACATCATCATTGAGTTAAAATTGAAAATAAGAGAACTTGAAAAAGGAAAGTCTACCAACACAAAAGTAGTTGCACCAGGAATGTACTCCTTAGACAAAACCATAGTAGAACCAAACACTCAGAATTCTAACTTGGATCCCTCCACTTCTACAGGAATAGTTGCGACTCCTAGCGTTAGCAGATCCAAGCGTAANTAAGAGAACTTGAAAAAGGAAAGTCTACCAACACAAAAGTAGTTGCACCAGGAATGTACTCCTTAGACAAAACCATAGTAGAACCAAACACTCAGAATTCTAACTTGGATCCCTCCACTTCTACAGGAATAGTTGCGACTCCTAGCGTTAGCAGATCCAAGCGTAAACGTAACAAAAGGAAGAATGTGATTTTG
The DNA here is from genome assembly GCA_014162995.1 of Artemisia annua. Taxonomy (NCBI): domain Eukaryota; kingdom Viridiplantae; phylum Streptophyta; class Magnoliopsida; order Asterales; family Asteraceae; genus Artemisia; species Artemisia annua. The sequence continues at coordinate 40,106 of LBNU01034479.1, read as the reverse complement.
CAACGTAGAAGCGAGACACTAGAAGCCTCTGAAGTAGAAGACCACCTTAGGACTTTGAATAAAACTCATCTTGCACCAGATTTAGATTCTGATTTGCCAAATTGTAATCCTAATCTTTGTGTAACGAATGATGAATCTTTAAATGTTTCGAATGTTAATGCTTCATGTGTGTTTTGTCGTAATAGTATGGTATCTGGTGATCATTCTAAATGTGTGGCAAATTCTCTTTTATCTCGTCATAAGAAACGTACATCTGGCAGAAAATCTAGGCCCACTACTGCTTCTAAATCTATGCTAGGACTTATGCCAAGTGTAGTTTCTATGAATGATGTAGTCACCCCTGTAGTTGCGAAAAAAACTCCTAGGAACATGCCATCCCTTAGCGAATTCACTAAGAAGAAAGCACGATCTAGTTGGTATTGGCAACGTTGGTTACAAAGAACACATAACTTTAAATGGATTCCTAAAATTGTTAATCTGTGTGCTTCTAACTCAACGGAACCCACAACTTCTTTGGGTTCCACCCTTACCATTGTTCCATCGTCGTCTCCTTTGTGTGATGCAGGTGGTTCAAATTGTTCTCTGGATTGTTGATAGCGGATGCACCTGACACATGACAGGCAATCTAAAACTGTTAAGAAACTTTGTCTCAAAGTTCATTGGTACTGTCAGATTCGGGAATGATCATTTCGCTGCTATTATGGGATATGGGGACTATGTCAGTGGAAATATTGAAATTAGTCGTGTGTATTACGTCGAAGGCCTCGGTCACAACCTCTTCTCAGTCGGTCAATTTTGTGATGGGGATTTGGAAGTCGCATTTCGGGAGAAAACTTGTTTTGTTCGTGATTTACAAGGAAATGATCTCATGTCAGGCACTCGTGGAAACAGTCTTTATACCATCTCAATGTCCGACATGATTGCTTCTTCTCCCATCTGTCTACTTTCAAAGGCTGAATCGACAAAATCCTGGTTATGGCACAAACGCATGTCGCATCTCAACTTCAAAACTATGACTGATCTTGCTCGCCATAAACTAGTTGACGGTCTTCCAAGATTCAGATATGCAAAAGATCACTTATGTCCAGCTTGTGAACAAGGTAAGAGCAAACGTGCACATCTCAGTTCAAAACCAGAACCTAGTACTGATCATGTTCTTCAACTTTTTCATATGGATTTGTGTGGCCCAATGCGAGTACAAACGATTAATGGGAAATGGTATATTCTTGTGATTGTCGACGACTTCTCCAAATGGACCTGGGTCTACTTTCTTCGAAGCAAAGATCAAGCTCCAGCAATGATAATCACCTTTCTCACGAAAATTCAGGTTCAACTTCGCAACACAGTCAAAATAGTAAGAACGGATAGTGGAACCGAATTCAAGAATCAAACTCTTCGTGATTATTTTGAGAAAGTTGGAATTCTACATCAAACATCGATTGCTCGGACTCCCGAACAAAATGGAGTGGTAGAAAGACGTAACAGAAAGTTAGTGGAAGCCGCACGAACGATGCTTATTAAGGCTCAATTACCATATTATCTATGGGCAGAAGCCGTCTCAACTGCATGTTACACCCAAAATCGTTGTATGATAAATAAACGTCACAAAGTCACACCATATGAAATTGTTCACAAACGCAAGCCTAACATTCAACACTTTCATGTATTTGGTGCTCTATGCTATCCAAATAATGATCGTGATGATCTTGGAAAACTTAAAGCAAAGGCTGACGTAGGCATCTTCATTGGATATTGTGAAAACTCAAAAGGATTTTGAATCTACAACCGTCACACTAGGGAAATTCAGGAGACTATTCATGCTAATTTCGATGAGCTCACAGAAATGGCTTCTGAGCAAAACAGCTTAGGACCCGCAACCAACCGTCTTAACTTTCCAGATTCTTCAGCTGAACCATTGTCATTAACTCGTAAAGAATTGGAAACATTGTTTGTGTAACCCCCCAACCCGACAAGGGTAGAAGTGCTACATTACGGTGACATATCATAGCATATACAGACATACAACATAAGTAATACAAAAGAATTTCAAAGGTTACAAAGGAAAAATAATCTGAAATATAAATCTCTTCTAGTCATCTCTAATCCAGAATATAGCTATCAAGGTGAAGTCCACTAATATCTTATGCACTCTTCACTCATATCCCAGCTTCCCACTAAAACCTGCCGCGTAAGAAAGAAAACGCGGCTGAGCTTAAAAAGCCCAGTGAACAGATATAACAACGAAGTAATAAAGAAACAGAATGAATATTGAATAAGGTATAAAGGAAATAACAGAATGAAATCAAAGGTAAGTATGAAATAGTAGTAAGAGGTAAGGTAAAGGTTAGTCATCGACCACGAGCCCAGAAACAGATATAATAATGCCTTCATAATAATGCCTTCATCATAATGCCTTCATCATAATCATAATCATAGTCATAGTCATAATGAGAGGAGGCCTCAGAATATCAGATGTAAACAGAGGGGTGACCTCAATGGGTTGTGAAGGACGTGTATTGCACACACAGCCACATTCACCAGATACAGATAACAGATAACAGAAACAGATCTAGGATGCATCCATACGCCCCCACAGAAATAATATTGGCCATAATAAACAGATAATTGAGCTCATAACAGATAACAGATAAGGGGACGTGGCAGAACATCACTCCAATGCCTTAGAGTCATGCCAGGGGTGCATCCCTGACACGGACATGGAACCCCCATGCCTAGTGAAATAAATTTGGCTCGGGTGTCAAACTAGAATAGGTCAAACAGAATAGGTCGAACAGAATAGGTCAACAGAATGTCATAAAATGACACAGATCATAAGTCATCATAATCAGATCATATCAGAAGTCCATATCATATAGTCATATCAAAAGGTCCAAATCAGAATGTTCAAAATCAGAAGTTCAGATAACAAAGGTTCATAACAGAAAAGGTTCAGAAAATAAAATGGGGTTTCATAGCAATGGCATCGGGAACCCTAAACAGAATGAAAGATCAAAAGAGAAGGGGAGTCATGAGAAACCTTTACTGAAAAGGTCAGAATATCTGTACCTTAGACCGCAAGTGCAAACATAACAGAAACATAAAGATCGGAATCAAACTCCTTCTTCAGCGAATCTACACGAATGATATGAGTTTGACAAATCGGATACAGTGATACCTTGATCAGTTTTACACGAGAAAGAATGAGGACGAGGCACATGATCGACCCTACGAACCAACAGCCCTACGCCCCGAACCAACTACGAACCAGCCAAATGCCCTTTGAAATGAACGTTTCATAACCAAACACTCATCCCACGCACGAACAGCAACTTATCACAATATGAACGTCAACCCGATCCTAGCAAGGTTAACGTGAACCAAGCCTTAACCCAACCGCGAANTAGCAGCATCAATCTTGACAGATTTACGTGGTTCAGAAACATTATAACAGAAGTAGGGTGAAGCAGATTGTTAAAGGTCACATACCGGTATGGTAGTCTATGGTAGCTTATGAGGAGCCAGCCAATCCATAATCAAAAGACCTCAAAATCAGATTTATCAAAAATAAACAGATTCATAGAACGAATACAGTCATCAAACCAGCCGGATAGTTTATATATATCAGAGTCCAGTACATAATACATCAAAATGTTGAGATAGATAAGAGTACAGTTCAAGGTGTTGGAATCTTGTTTGGTTTCTGCACAAGTGATAGGTGGAGTATGTATCAACGGTAATACAAACATCGTATGGTCATCAAGAGTGAGATGTATGGAATATCAGTTGTCAGCATCATCGTGCTCAGTTAATAAATCTATAATGAGATAATATTAACATCATATCCTTCCAAGGAATTGATTGGCAAACAGAGTTCATCATTCAGAGGGAGAAAACAAATTTTCCCTATATCCGTAATTAACAGTCACCAGGGTTCTAATAGTAAAGGATTATGCAAAGTCAAATTGTATCAGATGATACATTCTATGCCCAGCATAAATAATGAATTCACAGAATGTGTCAAACACATCACGTTTGAATGACCTTCGGAATGGTCGGTAAGATATCAGAATACTTGTCAGGCAAAATGGAATCCGAGGATCAGAATCAATGGAATTTGGATGGTATAAGGTATCAATGTCATTCCCAACTTCATACTCCGGTGGAAAACTTGGTGGTTCAAACAGGATCACATCGAAAACGCTCGGATTGCAAAATAGCTCTCAAGGTGAGATTTATCTCTTGGTGTACAGAATAGATGCTCAGAAACTTCATGACCGTAGAAGTAACGTACGAGTCCCCAAAACAATAGTGATAGAAAATATTTAACAATCGGAATTTATGGTAGAGAGTTCAAAATTGTTCAGAACGCCAAATGTGAGACATAGAAGGACAGTCGTCAGCATCTTGAATGCTCAAACAACCAATTCCATATCAGAATAAAATCGAAGTTAACATTCCAAATAAATACAGATCAACATAGCAACGCTTATCGTTCAAAATTGAGGAAAACATTCTTATACTCATGGTTAAATACCACAAGACTCATCATCAGAACAGAAGTGATAAGGCAAAATCAAATAACATCAGAAGACTTGCAGATGCTTATCAAAGCAAGAGAAAATTCACAGAGTGTACTAAATACATCATCGTCATAGAGATTCTCAAAATGCCCGAAGAGGCATCAAAAATGGTTAACAGATGAATCAGAGGTCAAGAGCAGAATTAGAAGATAAGTATCAAATAGTGTCAGACATTTCTACATAATTCTCAATATCTTCAACACTCACGGGGTTACAAATCTTTAGGTGGTGCAAAACGAAAGTTTTCAAATCTCTAGAAAGTGATCTTAACAGGATCAACCAAAAGAAAGGCACGAATCAGAGTGATGCGGAAGCAGTGTTGCTACTAAGACGCCCTAGTCTACCCATTCCTCACTGGTAATAACTTAGGTTGTTAAAGGGAATTCTTAAAGTAAATTATCAGAGTCGTTTTGTTAGCGCCTACAGCGGAAACTGATTGGTCCAAAACTCACAGGTTCAGGTTTATGTATTACATGTCGTCAGCCTGGGCTCTGATACCATAATTGTAACGCCCCAACCCGACAAGGGTAGAAGTGCTACATTACGGTGACATATCATAGCATATACAGACATACAACATAAGTAATACAAAAGAATTTCAAAGGTTACAAAGGAAAAATAATCTGAAATATAAATCTCTTCTAGTCATCTCTAATCTAGAATATAGCTATCAAGGTGAAGTCCACTAATATCTTATGCACTCTTCACTCATATCCCAGCTTCCCACTAAAACCTGCCGCGTAAGAAAGAAAACGCGGCTGAGCTTAAAAAGCCCAGTGAACAGATATAACAACGAAGTAATAAAGAAACAGAATGAATATTGAATAAGGTATAAAGGAAATAACAGAATGAAATCAAAGGTAAGTATGAAATAGTAGTAAGAGGTAAGGTAAAGGTTAGTCATCGACCACGAGCCCAGAAACAGATATAATAATGCCTTCATCATAATCATAATCATAGTCATAGTCATAATAAGGGGAGGCCTCAGAATATCAGATGTAAACAGAGGGGTGACCTCAATGGGTTGTGAAGGACGTGTATTGCACACACAGCCACATTCACCAGATACAGATAACAGATAACAGAAACAGATCTAGGATGCATCCATACGCCCCCACAGAAATAATATTGGCCATAATAAACAGATAATTGAGCTCATAACAGATAACAGATAAGGGGACGTGGCAGAACATCACTCCACTGCCCTAGAGTCATGCCAGGGGTGCATCCTTGACACGGACATGGAACCCCCATGCCTAGTGAAATAAATTTGGCTCGGGTGTCAAACTAGAATAGGTCGAACAGAATAGGTCAACAGAATGTCATAAAATGACACAGATCATAAGTCATCATAATCAGATCATATCAGAAGTCCATATCATATAGTCATATCAAAAGGTCCAAATCAGAAGGTTCAAAATCAGAAGTTCAGATAACAAAGGTTCATAACAGAAAAGGTTCAGAAAATAAAATGGGGTTTCATAGCAATGGCATCGGGAACCCTAAACAGAATGAAAGATCAAAAGAGAAGGGGAGTCATGAGAAAACCTTTACTGAAAAGGTCAGAATATCTGTACCTTAGACCGCAAGTGCAAACATAACAGAAACATAAAGATCGGAATCAAACTCCTTCTTCAGCGAATCTACACGAATACATGATCGTCTTATTATTAATATCTTATTTTAAATCAGATTTCTCATTTTACTCGGCTTTCCAATTTTAGTAACTTTCCTTTTATAGCAGCTTTCCAATGATAGTAACTTTCCAAAAATACTAAGTTTTCTGAATTAGTAAGTTTCCATATTTAACAAGATTAACCATTTATAATTATAATTAATAATTAATTAAGTTAAATATTCAAATTAATCATTATTATAGATTAAAGTTCAATTAAGCCAATTTATAATAGTTTAAGGTAAAAATATCAATATTACAAAGTGTAAGGTTTAAAATGTAAATTATTTAAATACACATTAAGACTCCTCATTTTGCCAATAACTCTCGTAAATAAACAAATCCGAGATTCCTTTTAATATTCATTTCGAAACAAAACAATAGAAACATGCATGCATTTTCTTATATTTTAGCTTGTAAAGAATTTGATCAAGACAAGTTTAGGTTGTATATTAAGATTTTCAAACCTGTATCGAATAGTAAATCATATAGGTCAAATATATTAAGATTTTCAAACGTTATTTTATGTAACTCGTTTTATCGTTTCATGCGACTAGAACTCGTATACATGCATGTATACATATATTACGATGGACTAAATAACCGATCAAGCTCATGTATATATGAGCCTCATATTATATAGTTTTCAAATACTCTTTCAAACAAAACAAGGATCGATTTTATACCAAGAAACGGAACATCATATTTTAGTAAAGCTCTCATTACTAATGATATACTGATACGGTTTCCTGTATATAGACACATCTTATTTTACTTATGGTTTGTGATTTGCATGACTCACATCAAGATAATTATATACATACGTTATACTAAATCCAATATTTAACCGAAAAGAATGAAAGTACTATAGTTTCAAGATACATACGAAACCATGAAACCCTTTCAAAAGCCATTTCGAAACACGCTAGCGTTAATTGTTTTTACGCGTCGAACATATATATACTTCTCCCTCGTATAACTTTTATTAACGACACCAAAACTTATGTTTTCATATATCTAGGAACATGCCAGATGAATTAAGAAGAACATCAAATCGGATACAGTGATACCTTGATCAGTTTTACACGAGAAAGAATGAGGACGAGGCACGTGATCGACCCTACGAACCAACAGCCCTACGCCGCGAACCAACTACGAACCAGCCAAATGCCCTTCGAAATGAACGTTTCATAACCAAACACTCATCCCACGCACGAACAGCAACTTATCACAATACGAATGTCAACCCGATCCTAGCAAGGTTAACGTGAACCAAGCCTTAACCCAACCGCGAACCAAAACTAAACCCCTTAATTTTTGCTTTGTTCTTTTCGACTTATAGTGGATCGGTTCTGCCCTTGTTTGTGTTGTTTTGTTCGAATGAAAAAAAATGGGAGAAGATGGTGTGCGTCTATGTTTCTAAGTTTTTATCAAAGTGGTGAGAAGTGGGGGTAATATGCGTTTTAATATAAATGAGTGAGGGAGGGTACGTTTGATGATATAACTGATTGGGAAAAATAGGAATGAGTCGTGTAAATGGGGAGGTGATTGGGAGGATAATTAGGCTAATTTAAGGTTAATTTTCCGAGATTGGAGGGAATTAAAAGGAGATTCATTTCCTTCCAAATTTGTTGGGCCAAATCTTTTTAAAAGTGAGGTTATACTGTAATGTCGGTCATATGCCACCTGACGTGTTATACATATATTTAGAACTTACGTTTATTTGCCATATATATAAATTGTGCGTGCACAAAAATAAAATGTGGTCAGTCCAAGGAACATTTAACATGTGATGAGATTTAAATGCGCGCAAAAATATTTATCCTAGGTTTTATTTATTGTCGTATAAACGTTGGTTGGTCAAATATTAACGGAATTAAATACTTAGGTTATAATCATAATCCGTTCTTCAAAAGTTTAAAATCGTAAGGGTATTTTGGGTATTTTAGATGTTCAAAATTTCTGAGTTTTACAATTCTTCCCCTCTAAAAAGAAAATTTTCGTCCTCGAAAATTAAAGTCGCAAAAGTTATACGAAGACGTAGCAAATCACAAAAGAGCGTCACAACTATCCCCACGCTCGGGGAGGTTCTCCCGACAGAATCTTCCAAAAACAGACTAGTTTCTCATAACTCAATCCAGATTAAAAGGTTTAGCATCCCTCAGAATAGAACAAATCAGGGTGAGTTGGTCAAACCAATGCAACATATATCAGATGATGTTAGGCGAATCTTATCGGTAATACATATGGAATATAGACAGAAATCAGATCAAATGACGATATTCAGACAGTAGAGAGCTCTATAATGAAGCTTAAGATTTGTAACAGATATACAGATGTCAGCAGAATGCAAATCAAGAGTTCAAACTCATTCAGATCTCTAACGAACAAGGACAACATAAGCATAGGCAAAAAGGATACAAAGTTTCACTAATTGTGGATAATTCAGATAAGATATCAGAACTTTCTGGATTTCAAAGGCACTCCTCGGATATCCTATGATCACAATGAGTGCACATTATATGGTGTAAGTATTATCACGTTGATCAGGCGTCATAATACGAGCACCACATAATTATGCCCTCATGATGATCATACTTTATCTCGAGTCGTGAACAAACAACCTATTCTTAGTCCACTAGTACTTCTATAGTCCAGAGATTAACAGAATCAGATATCATAGCTTAGAGGAACACAGACTGCTCAAAAGAGTAATGGAAATTCCAGAATTTCTAACAGGAGTAACGTACTGCGTTCAAGAACATAGGTCTTCACAATTCGCCAAAATTCTCAAAACGAGGCCATTATCAAGAAAACGCAGAATGAACACGGAACTGAGATGTTTCTAGAAAATTTAAATCTTAAGTGATCAACTGAAGTGAAAATTCATCGTCAACTTCTTCCTTCACTGAATCAGTTCATCCAAACATNATCATAGGTTTTATTTATTGTCGTATAAACGTTGGTTGGTCAAATATTAACGGAATTAAATACTTAGGTTATAATCATAATCCGTTCTTCAAAAGTTTAAAATCGTAAGGGTATTTTGGGTATTTTAGATGTTCAAAATTTCTGAGTTTTACATTTGCTCCTTTGTTCGATGACTCACTTGAGACACGTGCACCATATGTATCCACTAGTTCCGCTGCTCAACCTGATAACATTCAAGTACCTGATACACCCGTTCCTACAACAACAACTATAGAACCCGATGCACCTCCAACTGAATCACCAACAATAGATGAACAAACTGCTTCCAATACAGACAACCCAACTGAAGATCTGAATCAACCACAAGTACCCGAACCTGCAAATTATGATCCAAATGCGTTCTTCAATCCGTTTGCTTCGACACCGAACCTTTCAGACATTGCTGAGTCATCAACACGCAATTTGGAACCAACTAATATGTAGCAGTTCCATAACCCTCACCCTTCAACACATCATTGGACTCATGATCATCCAATCGTCAATAATATTGGACATCTAACAGCTCCAGTTATGACAAGACAAAAACTTCACTCCGATGCCGAACATTGCATTTATTTACTCACAGTTTGTCAAGATGAACCCTAAACATTAAGGAAGCTCTCACTTACGACAACTGGATTGAATCAATGCAAGAGGAACTCGACCAATTCAAACGCCTTGAAGTATGGGAATTAGTTGAGCGACCGGATGGAGTTTATGTCATTGGGCTAAAATGGATTTGGAAAAACAAGTTGGACGCAGAAGGCATGGTTATTCGTAATAAATCTCATTTGGTAGCCAAAGGATACACTCAGGAAGAAGGAATTGATTTTGAGGAATCTTTCGCACTAGTGGCTAGACTTGAAGCTGTTCGAATATTTCTGACATATGCTGCTCACAAAAATATGGTCGTTTATCAAATGGATGTGAAAACTGCATTTCTGAACGGTCAGTTACGTGAGGAGGTCTATGTTAGTCAGCCAGAGGGATTTGTCGACCCAGAGCATCCTAACCATGTCTATAGACTTAAGAAAGCTCTTTATGGTCTCAAACAAGCCCCCAGGGCGTGGTACGATAAACTTACTGCTTTCTTGCTTGCTAATTCTTTTACTAAAGGTCTATTAGATCCAACTTTTTTTATCCAAAAACACGGGGATGACGTTTTAATTGTGCAAATATATGTTGATGACATTATTTTTGCCTTTTTGGTTCTACTAATAAAAAGTACTCAAACGCTTTTGTAAAATTAATGAAACAAAATTTTGAAATGTCAATGATGGGTGAACTTACGTTCTTCTTAGGACTACAAGTTCATCAGTCACCCCATGGGATTTTCCTTAATCAGTCCAAATATGCTCTAGAGATAATCAAGAAACATGGCATGACAAGTTGTGATACTTACAACACTCCTATGGCCAACACAACTAAGTTAGATGCGGATCCAAATGGGAAACCCGTTGACCCCACAAAATACCATAGTATTATTGGGTCACTCATGTATCTCACCGCTAGTAGACCGGATATTGTATTTGCTGTATTTATGTGCTCTCGTTATCAGTCCAGTCCTACTGAACGTCACCTCAATGAGGCTAAAAGAATTCTTTGATACTGTCATAATTCTCAATTTCAGGTCAATTTCCTAAGTCCCGACATTTTCCTATTCATTGAATTTTAATTCAACATTTCACATAAACAAGGTTTACGGATATTCATTTGACGAAACCGGGTAGGTTAAGTCACATTATTATTCATCATACATTTCATAGACTAGGGTTAGTCTACATTTCATCATGACATCATTTGCATTCTATTCCACTCGTAGATTATATATTTTCAAGTTATACTTATTTATTTATTTGTATATAAATAATAAGACATGTTATTAGTTTTTAACCTAATGTACCAAACAAATTCCACTAGGGCACTAATATATTTTTATATTAGTTATTATTCCACTAAGGTTATAAAACTATATATTACTTATTTTGGTGGACTACCAAATAATAAACCTTTACTTGAACATATATATATAATAAATTGTATTAACAAAGTGATAACTATCAAAATACCTAATGTTTACAATAATTATATTTTTATAATTTTTACAACTTTATTATATCCCGTATTGTCCCGTTATATTTTATTTTTAATTAACCCGGTACCCGATAACGCTAAAATATCAAAACTATGCACTAAACGGTACCCCGTAAAAACAATGTTGTACAAATTTGTGACCAAGCTACCACCTCATGTGAGGTGGCCGGCCTTATGTGTCCCCATGGACACTTGGTGCCCTTTTGAACACTTAACAAATCCCACTAACTCAAACTACCTTTCATAACTTGCATGCTACTAATTTTTGATCAAGAAAAAGATTTTACTCTCTTTGCTCTCCTCTCTTGCTCGTTCCAATTCAACAACAAAGAAGAACAAGTAATTTTTCAAGAACAACAATATTTACTAGTAGTAATCATCATCCATTACAAGGTTTTGAAATATAAACCTATGGATTAATAGGGTTTTCTTCCTAAAATTAGTAATCTTCCAAGTAAGTTCACCACTTTATTTTCACAAGTTCTACAAAAATTTCCTTGCAAGGTTTATGTACTTTTGTTATTTTTGTACATGCATGGAAAGTCTATACCACAAAACCTAAGTTTACATCATTTTTATGTGTAAAATGGATTACTTATGAACCTTTGAAGAAATGGTTGAAAGAATGATATTAGGGAACCCATGACACCCTAAGAAGGTGTATGGTAGATTAAGGGATGAGTTGATGTTGTTAGTAGTGGATTTGGACAAGTAAAAACTAGGAAAAACTATTTTCGGAACTATATATAAACCTACTGTCCTTAATTTCAAAATTGGGTAAACTCAGTGAGTTTTGGTTAATTTTGGACCCAAGAACTAGAAAATACACTCTTACATGAATTCATGGTCGAAAGAACGGATAAAAACGGACTTATAACGAAGGAGATATGCCAAAAACAAAATATACTAACTATAAATACTTTTCCGGAAAAATTGTTGCTGATGTACGAATTTGTTTGACCAAAAGCGAGCCTTAGACCTTTTCAAAACTTACCAAACTATTGAAAATATGTTAGTATACCTTTTTACCTTTTCGGGGATATAAATAACTTGAGAAACGGCCTTATAACGAATAAGTTATGATTTTTCAAAGATTATTAGTTCACTAAAATTCTACCAGCACTTTTACTCTGAAATGTTTCTAAGTCTACCCAGAAACTTTGCAAACACCCATGTTGGGAGCCATTTTCCCGTCAAATGACTCAGTTCTGGAGTTGGGACTCCAAGGAACAAAAGTTAGAGCACCTGGCCTTGTTTTCAAATCAAAAAGCCGTTTGTCATTTGGTCTTAAAATGAGTAATCTACATCTATCCAAACATTCACAAAAACTGCCCAGAAATGGCAGTTTTGGCCAAAACACCATACTTTTCGACCATTTATCTTAAAATCTAGGCACTTTGAGCAAAACTTCACTCCTGAACATATTTAGGCTTGGTGCTAAGCTTTCCAGAAATAGAAATTTTATTTTCTAACTCTCAAAATATTCACTGATTTACAACTAGTTTTCCGAGGCCATTTTTAGCCGTATTTCAGAAATTACTAAGTGTTATATTTACGACGAAAACTTGTATTTTCACAATTTATCACCAAATAACTATCGTACAACATTATTACACTATATGAACATGTAATATTCATTATGACTTAATACGAGAGTATAAATTATATTTTCGATGATTATTCATATTTTGAAATAATACGAGTGGTATAGATTATAAGTGCAAGTGCATACACGAACTCATTTCATAATCTAAATTAGATTACATGCATTCATTTTAGGTTGCGGCTAGAAGTTGCACCTCATCACTTCAGTTCATACATTTCAGATTGTACCATCACTTAAGGTGAGTTTTCATAGCCCCGTATGCATTCTTTATTGTTTTCAAATCCCACGGGGGAGAATACATTGTACCATTTTTGTACGGACCTAAGTATACAAATCCAAGTACAATGCTTAAGTTACCACATTGCCTATGAAAGTTCCCCTATTATCATGAACCGTTAATTGTATTTAAGCGAGAGTGAGTGGATAGATCTATTGAGGGTGACGCCTCCATCCATGTTGGGGTTACCAACAGTCAAGCGGATGCATTTCATTTTTATTCATATTAGAGTGTCTGGCAAAACACTCTTTAGGGGCATTACATACAGTCAAGCTTTGGGGTCATGAGCTTAAGGGCTATTGTACTATTTTTCATTATTATGTGACAGCTAGTTATACATTTATACTTATGGTTTCCGTATAACATTCATTTTCATAAACCTATGATTTCTCACCAACATTATTGTTGACGTTTTTAGCAATGTATTTTCAGGTAACTAAAGTAACAACATGTGATATGCATTGGACCAATATGGAGTCGAGGAGTCGACGCGTCTCACTCTTTTACTTCATTGCACTTATGAATCGTTTGATCTTGTAGTTTTTATTTTCAATAAATGTGTAAAAACCACTTGGGACCTATGTTTGTAAACTTTTATGTTTTAATAAAATTATCAAACGTTGTATTTACAAAGCGACACTTTAGGTCATTCAATGTAACCTTGTATGAGATGCCATGATCGTTACACCCGGGAATTCAATTCCGCTGCCATTTAACAGGTAAATTCAGGGTGTGACAGATTGGTACCAGAGCAAAGGTTATAGCGAACTAAGTTGTCCTTATATCCTAGACTATAACTACCCCATAGTAACATCTCATCATTACATCATAAGTGCATATTCATTTTTATGAGATTTCATTAAACGGGTTATTCATTTCATTTTACATTGTTTGTCACAGAGATATGTCTACCGATTCACATCCTATCATACTTTCATCTGATACTGACATGCCGGATGCCATGTCATCTACTGCTGTTCCATCACCAGTTCATCCAGCACCTGTTGCATTACCTACTATTCCAGCACCTCAGTCACCGTTAGTGACAGCTGTTCAGGATACCGAGGCCTTTTATGAGGACGAGGTAGCCCCTAATCCATAGATTTCTCCATTTGCACCATCCTCTGTGTTGCGTGCACCCACATCATCATTACCTCATGCTGCTCCTGTTCATTCAGAACAGACTCTCCCTGTCCATCGTCGTAGGACATTCAGGAATGCTCAAAAGAGTGTTCGCATTATTACTTCCACTCCTACTATGCCCATTACTCCTACATCACCATCACCATCAGTTACACCTGCTATTGCCCCTACACCTACTCTGCCCTCGCCGCTTGAGAAGCGTGCAAGGCTTACTGCTTCACCATTACCTACTGAGGCTTCCGATCTTCCACCTACTCAGTACCACGTAGGTGAGAGCTCGCGTGCGGCTGCAGCGAGAGAGCCTACTACCGTGACCATAGATTCCCAGTTAGCTGACTTACAGGGACAGATTGATAGGTTGAAACTTCAGGTGGATGTGACCGTTGATGGTAGACTTGAGACTATGGAGGAGGAGGTAGAGGGTTTAGTGTTAGGACGGGTTGGTATTGATGTGTCTTATCATGGTTTAGAGACACGTCAGGGGCAGAACCAGGAGCGGGTTGTTCAGTTGGGTCATCAGATGTCTATGGTTTGGGATTAGTTTGTTTTGGTTTGGGATTGGTTAGTGAAGTCAGAGACTAGAGAGGCTGCTCTTCAGCTTAGAGTCGAGCATCTTGAGGAGATTGTCGTCATGTTTGATCGAGAGATCCGCCGTCTTAGGGGAGGACCTGGACCATTTGGAGCACCTGTACCATTTGGAGCACCTGGACCATCTGGAGCACCTGGACCATCCGGAGCACCTGGAGGCGCCTAGACATAGACTAGTATTATGTAGCTTTTACTATTATCCTAGTCCCGGGGTGTGGGACATAGTTTAAAGAACTTGTTGTATTTTGGTTGTTGTACAAACAAATGTATCAAGTATGACTCTACTATGTAGGAATGGATGTGCTATATATATATATATCGGTCCATGTAGGCCGAAATTTTCATGTATTATTTTCATGTGTTGTGATTATATTTATGATGTTTCGTGGTTGCTCCTTATTATTATTGTATTTATACATGTTGTGGTTGTATTTATACATGTTGTGGTTGTACTTATACAGGTTGTGGTTGTACTCATTCATGTTGTGGTGGTATTTATGTGTGTTGTAGATTTATATACATCGTATGATGATCAATTATTAGTATGATTTCTTATGGTTGTGTTTCGTTGTGATTGATCAGAAATATGCCACCAAGGAAAGAAAAGGTTGCACCGGCCGCTTCGGCCATGTCACAAGCCGCTATCAGGAAACTTGTGAAAGATAGCATAGCTGAGGCAATAGAGGTTGAAAGAGCTAATGTTGCTGCAAGGTCTGCTGAAGCCACTACTCACGTAGAAATATCTGAACAAGCTAGCAATGCAACTGTTAGACGTAAGTGTACGTACAAGGATTTCAAAAGTGGTGATCCTATAAAATTCAAAGGTACTGAAGGAGCTATTGCTATGATCCGTTGGTTTGAGCATACCGAATCGGTATTTAGTTTATGCAATTGTCCCGAGGAGTCCAAGGTAAAATTTGCTGTTAGCACACTTCTTGATCAAGCTATGTCATGGTGGACTACTTATGCAAAGCCTATGGGTATAGAAAATGCCTACAAACTTTCATGGGACGAATTCAAGAAGCTGTTGACTAAGAATTTTTGTCCTCGTACAGAAGTGAAAAAGATGGAAACCGAGTTTTATGAGCTCGTGACTGTGGGAAATGACATTGAAACATACAGTCGAAGGTATCAAGAATTAGCTGCATTGTGTCCGTCTATGGTTCCCGACAATGAGAAGTTGTTGGAAAATTTCATCGGTGGTTTACCCGAAAACATCCGTGGTGATGTGATTTCTTTTGATCCACAAACATTGGACGAGGCAATTAGGATGTCTCAGAAACTCATGGCTCAGATTATAAGCAAAGGAAAGTCGTCAAGCAACACCAACAGTAACACCAACACCAACCCTAACCGTAACTACAACAATAACAACACCAATAACTACCGAAACAACAACAACAACAACTACAACAATAACCGAAACAACTCCAATAACAACAAGAACAAAAGAAAGTGGGACAACAACAATAACCAAGGTGGCAATGCTACTCAACCACCACCCAAGAAACAAGATAATGCAAAGGCCTATGCTGCAGGTCCAACTGAGAATAGAGGTTACCATGGTACTTTACCTAAATGCAACAAATGTCAAACCCATCATAATCCAGGAAACTGCCCAAAACCGTGTACTAATTGTGGAAAGATTGGTCATCAAGCAAAAGAATGCAAATCACCGCGTGTGGCGGATAATCAGAAACCTCCAGTGACATGTTTTGGATGTGGTGAAGTTGGGCATTACATGAATAAATGTCCAAAAGGAAAGAATCAAGGTTCGGGAAACCAAGGTGGAACAGCTACAGGAAGGGCTTATGTTATGGGAGGAGGTGATGTCAGGGAGGATCCGAATGTTGTTACGGGTACGTTTCTCGTCAATAATCGTTATGCAACCATTTTATTTGATTCAGGAGCCGATAGAAGTTTTGTTTCTATTACATTTGCATCATTACTCAACATTGAACCAACTACACTAGACATTTCCTATCACGTCGAACTAGCTAATGGGTCTTTAGTTAGCACCAACACCGTTATCCGCGGTTGCACTCTCAATTTCCTAAATCATCCATTCAATATAGACCTCATGCCCGTAGAACTTGGTAGTTTCGACATTGTTATCGGTATGGATTGGTTGTCTCGACATCGTGCAAGAATCATTTGTGATGAGAAGGTTGTTCATCTTCCTTATGACGGTGAAACTTTGGTTGTTCGTGGGGAACGAAGTGGAACTAGGCTCAGTATCATATCATACATCAAGACCGGAAAATATATAAAGAAGGGTTGTTATGCATTTTTGGCTCATATTACGGAAAAGAAGTCGGATGAGAAACGACTTGAAGATGTACCAATTGTTAAGGATTTTCCAGAAGTTTTTCCGGACGAATTGCCAGGACTTCCACCTAAACGTCAAGTCGAATTTCAGATCGACTTAGTACCAAGAGCTGCGCCAGTTGCGCGAGCACCTTATCGACTTGCACCTTCAGAAATGCAAGAGTTATCAAACCAATTGCAAGAGCTATTGGATAAAGGATTCATTAGACCGAGTTCCTCGCCTTGGGGAGCACCAGTTTTGTTTGTAAAGAAGAAAGATGGATCTTTTAGAATGTGTATCGACTATCGAGAATTGAACAAGTTAACGGTAAAGAATCGTTACCCACTTCCTAGAATCGACGATTTGTTCGATCAGTTACAAGGCTCCAATTATTACTCCAAGATCGATTTACAATCCGGTTACCATCAGTTAGGAGTACGGGAAGAGGATATCCCGAAAACAGCCTTTAGAACTCGTTATGGTCATTAGGAGTTCCAAGTAATGCCGTTCGGATTAACCAATGCACCAGCTGTGTTCATGGACCTCATGAACAGGGTGTGTAAACCATATCTAGATAAGTTCGTGATTGTATTCATTGACGATATCTTGATTTACTCGAAAAGCAAAGAAGAACACCAAGAACACCTCAGAACGATCTTAGAACTGCTCAAGAAGGAGCAATTGTATGCCAAATTTTCGAAGTGTGATTTTTGGATACGAAAAGTTCAATTTCTTGGCCATGTCATTGATAGCCAAGGATTACAAGTAGATCCAGCAAAGATCGAGGCAGTAAAAGGTTGGGCTACGCCCAAGACTCCTACAGAAATTCGCCAATTCTTAGGACTTGCCGGATATTACAGAAGGTTCATTGAAGGGTTTTCTAAAATAGCAAAGCCGCTGACTAAGTTGACACAAAAGAACCAGAAATACGAATGGGAGGAGAAACAAGAGTCCGCTTTTCAGTTACTAAAACAAAAGCTTTGCAGCGCGCCAATTTTGGCACTACCAGAAGGTGTTGAGAACTTCGTGGTATATTGCGATGCATCACATAAAGGACTTGGAGCTGTGTTAATGCAAAACGAGAAGGTGATAGCTTATGCATCTCGACAGCTCAAGAAACACGAGAAGAATTACACTACACATGACTTAGAGTTGGGTGCTGTGGTTTTTGCACTCAAGATTTGGAGGCATTACCTTTATGGTACAAAGTGCGTAGTATTCACAGACCACAAGAGTTTACAGTATATACTTGATCAAAAGGAACTCAATATGAGGCAACGTCGTTGGCTAGAATTGCTTAGTGATTACGACTGTGAAATTCGATATCATCCGGGGAAAGCCAATGTTGTGGCTGATGCACTCAGTCGGAAAGAACGAATCAAACCACTAAGGGTTAGGTCATTGGGAATGACAATTATTTCTCCGTTACCATCAAAAATTCTTGAGGCTCAGATTGAGGCACTCAAGGAAGAAAACCGACCAAGTGAGAAAATCTATGGTATGCCGGAGAATAAAAATGGTTTTGTGAAGAGATCGGACGGAGTATTATGTTTCAAGGACAGAAGTTGGATACCTCTATACGGTGGAATACGAGAATTAATTATGCATGAATCACACAAGTCGAAGTACTCAATTCATCCAGGATCTGATAAGATGTATCAAGATCTCAAGAGACTTTATTGGTGGCCAGATATGAAAGCTGAAATAGCTAAGTACGTTAGCAAATGCCTTACTTGTGCTAAAGTGAAAGCCGAGTACCAGAAACCATCAGGGTTACTTCAACAACCGGAGATTCCACAATGGAAATGGGAATGCATTACAATGGACTTTGTCACTAAACTTCCCAAGACATCAGGTGGTTACGATGCTATTTGGGTGATTGTAGATCGCCTCACCAAATCAGCACACTTCATACCAATTAGAGAGACTTATTCCATGGATCAACTCACTAGACTTTATATCAAGGAAATAGTCTCGAGGCACGGCGCACCAGTTTCCATCATTTCCGACAGAGATAGTCGTTTTACTTCAAACTTTTGGCGATCATTGCAAGATTCTTTTGGATCTAAGTTAGACATGAGCACTGCCTATCATCCTCAGACCGATGGTCAGAGTGAAAGGACGATTCAAACACTTGAAGACATGCTGAGGGCATGTGTGATCGACTTTGGAAATGGTTGGGCTAACCATTTGCCATTGATCGAGTTTTCTTATAACAACAGCTACCATTCTAGCATAAAAGCCGCACCATTTGAGGCACTCTATGGTCGTAAATGCCGTTCACCAGTTTGTTGGGCCGAAGTTGGTGATACACAATGTACTGGTCCGGAGTTGGTACATGACACAACTGAAAAGATAATTAAGATTCGAGAGAGACTCGAAACGGCTAGAAGTCGACAGAAAAGCTATGCAGATATTCGACGCAAACCATTGGAATTCCAAGTTGGGGAAAAAGTCATGTTGAAAGTCTCGCCTTGGAAAGGCGTGATACGATTTGGGAAACGCGGGAAGTTGAACCTGAGATACATTGGGCCATTTAAGATTCTGGAAAGAATTGGTCCGTTAGCTTACAAGCTTGAACTACCGTCAGAACTCAGCAATATTCATAACACGTTTCATGTCTCAAATCTCAAGAAATGTCTTTCTGATGAGACGTCCGTCATTCCACTAGAAGAAATTGAGCTAGATGATAAGCTTAATTTTATGGAAGAACCCGCAGAAATCATGGACCGTGAGGTCAAACAACTGAAGCAGAGTCGAATTCCTATCGTGAAGGTTCGCTGGAATTCTCGAAGAGGTCCCGAATTTACTTGGGAACGAGAAGACCAAATGCGACTCAAATACCCACATCTTTTCACCGAGTCCACTTCCAAGACCAACAACCGCTGAATTCAGGGACTGAATTCCTTTTTGGGTGGGCGACTGTCATAATTCTCAATTTCAGGTCAATTTCCTAAGTCCTGACATTTTCCTATTCATTGAATTTCAACTCAACATTTCACATAAACAAGGTTTACGGATATTCATTTGACGAAACCGGGTAGGCAAAGTCACATTATTATTCATCATACATTTCATAGACTAGGGTTAGTCTACATTTCATCATGACATCATTTGCATTCTATTCCACTCGTAGATTATATATTTTCAAGTTATACTTATTTATTTATTTGTATATAAATAATAAGACATGTTATTAGTTTTTAACCTAATGTACCAAACAAATTCCACTAGGGCACTAATATATTTTTATATTAGTTATTATTCCACTAAGGTTATAAAACTATATATTACTTATTTTGGTGGACTACCAAATAATAATCCTTTACTTGAACATATATATATAATAAATTGTATTAACAAAGTGATAACTATCAAAATACCTAATGTTTACAAAAATTATATTTTTATAATTTTTACAACTTTATGATATCCCGTATTGTCCCGTTATATTTTATTTTTAATTAACCCGGTACCCGATAACGCTAAAATATCAAAACTATGCACTAAACGGTACCCCGTAAAAACAATGTTGTACAAATTTGTGACCAAGCTACCACCTCATGAGAGGTGGCCGGCCTTATGTGTCCCCATGGACACTTGGTGCCCTTTTGAACATTTAACAAATCCCACTAACTCAAACTACCTTTCATAACTTGCATGCTACTAATTTTTGATCAAGAAAAAGATTTTACTCTCTTTGCTCTCCTCTCTTGCTCGTTCCAATTCAACAACAAAGAAGAACAAGTAATTTTTCAAGAACAACAATATTTACTAGTAGTAATCATCATCCATTACAAGGTTTTGAAATATAAACCTATGGATTAATAGGGTTTTCTTCCTAAAATTAGTAATCTTCCAAGTAAGTTCACCACTTTATTTTCAAAAGTTCTACAAAAATTTCCTTGCAAGGTTTATGTACTTTTGTTATTTTTGCACATGCATGGAAAGTCTATACCACAAAACCTAAGTTTACATCATTTTTATGTGTAAAATGGATTACTTATGAACCTTTGGAGAAATGGTTGAAAGAATGATATTAGGGAACCCATGACACCCTAAGAAGGTGTATGGTAGATTAAGGGATGAGTTGATGTTGTTAGTAGTGGATTTGGACAAGTAAAAACTAGGAAAAACTATTTTTGGAACTATATATAAACCTACTGTCCTTAATTTCAAAATTGGGTAAACTCAGTGAGTTTTGGTTAATTTTGGACCCAAGAACTAGAAAATACACTCTTAGATGAATTCATGGTCGAAAGAACGGATAAAAACGGACTTATAACGAAGGAGATATGCCAAAAACAAAATATACTAACTATAAATACTTTTCCGGAAAAATTGTTGCTGATGTACGAATTTGTTTGACCAAAAGCGAGCCATAGACCTTTTCAAAACTTACCAAACTATTGAAAATATGTTAGTATACCTTTTTACCTTTTCGGGGATATAAAGAACTTGAGAAACGGCCTTATAACGAATAAGTCTACCCAGAAACTTTGCAAACACCCATGTTGGGAGCCATTTTCCCGTCAAATGACTCAGTTTTGGAGTTGGGACTCCAAGGAACAAAAGTTAGAGCACCTGGCCTAGTTTTCAAATCAAAAAGCCGTTTGTCATTTGGACTTAAAATGAGTAATCTACAGCTATCCAAACATTCACAAAAACTGCCCAGAAATGGCAGTTTTGGCCAAAACACCATACTTTTCGACCATTTATCTTAAAATCTAGGCACTTTGAGCAAAACTTCACTCCTGAACATATTTAGGCTTGGTGCTAAGCTTTCCAGAAATACAAATTTTATTTTCTAACTCTCAATATTCACTGATTTACAACTAGTTTTCCGAGGCCATTTTTAGCCGTATTTCAGAAATTACGACATTATTACACTATATGAACATGTAATATTCATTATGACTTAATACGATAGTATAAATTATATTTTCGACGATTATTCATATTTTGAAATAATACGAGTGGTATAGATTATAAGTGCAAGTGCATACACGAACTCATTTCATAATCTAAATTAGATTACATGCATTCATTTTAGGTTGCGGCTAGAAGTTGCACCTCATCACTTCAGTTCATACATTTCAGATTGTACCATCACTTAAGGTGAGTTTTCATAGCCCCGTATGCATTCTTTTATTGTTTTCAAAGCCCACGGGGGAGTATACATTGTACCATTTTTGTACGGACCTAAGTATACAAATCCAAGTACAATACTTAAGTTACCACATTGCCTATGAAAGTTCCCCTATTATCATGAACCGTTAATTGTATTTAAGCGAGAGTGAGTGGATAGATCTATTGAGGGTGACGCCTCCATCCGTGTTGGGGTTACCAACAGTCAAGCGGATGCATTTCATTTTTATTCATATTAGAGTGTCTGGCAAAACACTCTTTAGGGGCATTACATACAGTCAAGCTTCGGGGTCATGAGCTTAAGGGCTATTGTACTATTTTTCATTATTATGTGACAGTTAGTCATACATTTATACTTATGGTTTCCATATAACATTCATTTTCATAAACCTATGATTTCTCACCAACATTATTGTTGACATTTTTAGCAATGTATTTTCAGGTAACTAAAGTAACAACATGTGATATGCATTGGACCAATATGGAGTCGAGGAGTCGACGCGTCTCACTCTTTTACTTCATTGCACTTATGAATCGTTTGATCTTGTCGTTTTTATTTTAAATAAATGTGTAAAAACCACTTGGGACCTGTGTTTGTAAACTTTTATGTTTTAATAAAGTGATCAAACGTTGTATTTACAAAACGACACTTTAGGTCGTTCAATG
This sequence comes from Artemisia annua, assembly GCA_014162995.1. NCBI lineage: Eukaryota > Viridiplantae > Streptophyta > Magnoliopsida > Asterales > Asteraceae > Artemisia > Artemisia annua. The sequence goes on along the minus strand of LBNU01034479.1, from coordinate 17,051 downwards.
TAACCTTGTATGAGATGCCATGATCGTTACACCCGGGAATTCAATTCCGCTGCCATTTAACAGGTAAATTCAGGGTGTGACAGATACGTAAAGGGAACCATTCACTTGGGGATCTGGTGTCCGAAGGATTCTGGTTTTGAACTAATAGCCTTTTCAGACGCTGATCATGCAGGGTGTATAGATACACGCAAAAGTACTTCTGATGGTTTGCAGTTTCTTGGAGATAAACTTGTTGCTTGGCCATCAAAGAAGCAGGATTGCACTTCATTATCATCAACAGAAGCTGAATATGTAGCCATGTCTGCTTGCTGTGCACAAGTCATTTGGATGCGTACACAGTTAATGGACTACGGTTACTCATTCAACAGAATCCCGATGTACTGTGATTCGAAAAGTGCGATAGCAATCTCCTGCAACACGGTTCTGCATTCAAAATCAAAGCACATTGATCTCTGATATCACTTCATCAAAGAGCATGTTGAAAAGTGTACAATTGAGTTATATTTTGTGGGTACTGAATACCAACTGGCCGACTTGTTCACAAAACCTTTACCTCCTACACTGTTTGCTGAACTAGTCCACCGGATTGGTATGCGGTGTTTGACTCCAGATGATTTAAAATATTTTCTTGAAAACAATTAACTGAGTCAAATAC
>LBNU01034477.1:6114-17248 GCA_014162995.1 Artemisia annua | reverse complement strand
ATTTATAATTAGTTAAAGTTACTTATCATGTATTTAATTATAATCCTTCAACTAAAACTTCCACCAATTCACCACTTGAGCCAAAATTTTATATTTTTCAAAACCCCAATAATTTTATATTTTTATTTTAGGCCGATTTATATATATACATATACAAGTGTATATATCGTCTTAAACTCGCGTAATTAGTGTAAATCACATTTGTACCAACAAATTAATACCACAAGCAACAATATTTACCACACAAGCAAGAAATACTAACATGAACTAGTAGCATTTAATGAATCAAAGTTTTCATGCATTCAAGGTATATATGTATAAACTTGTCAACTTAACAAAATATATGTATTTAGCACTTGGTAACAACTTAGATCATCATAAAAACATGTAATAAACAAGATTAGAAAAGTTTGATGATCCTTACAAAGTGTTTGGATGTGAACGTGGCTAGGAGGACACAAAAAGAGACCCAAAACTCTTCCAAATCAACCCAAATTAGCTTATATATTACCCAAAGTACTTGTAAATGCAACCCAACAATCTTGATCTCCAAAATTTAGTATGAAATTTGTGTTTGTGTGTGTTTTGTGGCCGGCCAACGAGAAGAGAAAGAGAGATATAGAGATTTTTGATACATGCCATTAACTAGTTATTAAGTTAGGTTGGATATTAGATTTGGATATTAGGGTGTCACTTGGTTAATAGGATGAAAAGTATATTCTTTGGTTGGTGGAGTGTGTAGGTGGCCGGCTAGGGGATCCAGGGGGGGGGGGAATGTATAACTTTGTCCCGGTTTGGTGTATCGTGTGTCGGTTTAAGCTTAAATGCAACCGTTACGTCCCTGTTTGACGTTTTTGGACACGAATACGTAAAATAAAGTTTTTAGCCACGGTTTTGTTAGAAAAGTAATAAAATGAGTTTACTGACTCAAAAATATATTTACTTGACTTTTTTCACAATTACTGTGGTGTCGGTTCGCGTGCGGCGTTGTTTTTCAGCAAATACCGAGAAACTCTCAGTAAATTACGAAACTTGTCAGTAACTATCCGAAATGGATAAATTTGTGTTTACTGACAAAAATAAACTTTTTCAGTAGTCACTGTAAGATATAGTGTACAAAACAGTTCCCGAAATCATGCAGAAATGTGCAGAAACATGCAGAAATGTGCTAAAATGCATATAAAGTTCAAAGTGAATATAATAAATAGCAATTTATTATATAATTTAGTTTATGAAAAATATCATTTGTCACAGCCTTTATGATAGCTCGAGATGTTAACCGTGCGCTCTGGCGTAAGGTCAATGAGCTTCAGACTGAGATCGCTGCACTTAGGGTAGATCGTGAGGCAGATTGTATTGAGATGCGTTCTGTGTGGAGAGTGATAGATAGTTTGCAGACTTCTGTGAGACGTCTTCGTGGAGATAGTGGCTAGACTGTTAGGATTCATGGTTGTACTACCTTTAAACTGAGGAGTCCTCGGTTAAAGGCGTTATTCTGTCCTTTATTTTCTGCTGAGTTGTACCTTTTCTGGTTGATGTACCTTCGAAAATCGTGTACTGTTATGAGTTCTAGTAGAAATCTTTTTATTATGGTATTCCTTCGTGATGTTATTATTGTTGTTTCTTGTGAGTACATGGGTATATTCTTTTCGTCCTTTTCGCACCTGTCGTTCAGATTCTTATTATTCCTGCGTATTGTGATCTAGATCGATGGCCACTAGGCGTAATCCGGTTAGGGCCGCACGCATGGGGCCTGCCCCTGCTGCAGCAACCCCTGCTCGACGTGGCTGACGTTCTGCGCGGCAACCTGTTACCCAGGAAGCCCCTGCTCATTCGGAGGAAGCCCAGAATGTCCGTCAGGAGGGCGTCAACGGACATACCCCGCCCAACGTTACCCCCGTGGATCAGACTCTTATCGACCAACTCGTGACCCAGCGTGTCGCCGAACTCCTAGCCGAATCTTACCATTCGAACCCATCTGCTGGAACCCCGCCGCCCGCTCGAATTCGCGGTTGCACCTATAAGGAGTTTCGTGGTTGTGGGCTAACAGAGTTTGGCGGAACCGAAGGAGTTGTTGTTCTGATGAGGTGGATAGAGAAAATGGAGTCAGTGTTTACCGTCAGTCACTGTGTTGAAGCTACCAAGGTGAAGTACGCTTCCTTAACTTTGAAGGATGAGGCGTTGACTTGGTGGAACAATTATCGACAGTCTGCAGGGAGTGAGACTGCTTATGCGATGAGTTGGGAGCAGTTTAAGGCATTGTTGATCAAGACATACTGCCCCCGAAATGAGGTTAAGAAGTTGGAGATTGAGTTTTGGAACCATAAGGTAAAGGGCACCGACCTGATAGCGTACAATCGTCGCTTTCAAGAGTTGTCGTTGCTATGCCCTGAAATGGTTCGTACCGAAGCTCTAAAGATTGAGAGGTACACTGATGGGTTACCCTTGGCGACTAGGAATGATGTGATCGCCGCGAACCCACCAACTCTGCATGAAGCTATCACAATAGCCCAACGCTTGATGAATTCGTTGGTGCATGAGAGTACGGAGAGAACTAGGAGTGATAAGAGGAAGAGGGAGGATGACCCTAGACAGGGTAACAACCCNCCGAACAAGCGGCAAGAAGTCGCTAAGGTTTGTGCTATTGGTGATGGGGGGAAGAAAGGTGGAGAGGGAGGAACCCCGAGATGTAACCGATGTAAGAAGTACCACTCTGGTCGTTGTGAGATAGTGTGTAACAATTGCTCCAAGGTGGGACACATAGCCGGAGACTGCAGATCCCGACCCCTTGCTATGGTTCAGACCAACCAGGGTGCGGATTGGAAGGCCAATGTGACTTGCTTTGGATGTGGAAAGAAGGGACATTTTAAGAATGAATGTAAGGAGTCGTGGAACCGTGGGAACCAAGTGAATGGAGGGTACCATGGGAGCGGATGAGCTCCAGGGAACCGTGGATCCGGAGGAAGTGGACAGAACTACGGGAATCGAGGAGCTGGAGGGAACTCGAACAACCCAGGCACTAGCAATCAGCAAGGAAATGTGGGAGCCACCCAGGTGTTGTCACGGGTACATTTCTCCTTAATAATTGCTACGCTTTCATATTGTTTGTTACTGGTGCCGATTGGAATTTCGTGTCCACTACATTTATGCCTTTATTAGGAGTTTCCCCGACCGCCCTAGGAACCGTCTATGATGTAGAGTTAGCGAACGGTAATCTCGAGCGTATAGATACCATGATCCGTGGTTGCACTCTTAACCTACTTAATCGCCCGTTCAACATCGACCTGTTGCCGGTCACGTTAGGTAGTTTCGATGCCATCATCGGAATGGATTGGCTATCCACTCACCATGCTACGATTCTCTGCGATGAGAAGATCGTTCGCGTACCTTATGGCAAGAAGATCCTAACGATACAGGGAGATCGGAACGATCGTGGAACACTTTCCCGATTGAACCTCATCTCTTGCACTAGAGCCCAGAAGTGTATCGAGAAAGGATGCCATGTATTCCTAGCTCAGATCTCTGAGAGGAAAGAGAAAAAGGGGGAGACGAGACGTTTGGAAGACGTACCCATTGTCAGAGACTTTCTGGAGGTGTTTCCAAACGAGTTGCCTGGACTTCCGCCGGTTAGACAAGTCGAATTCCAAATCGAATTGGTGCCTGGCGCCGCTCCCGTAGCACGAGCACCATTTCGACTCGCCCTGCTGAGCTAGAGGAGCTGTCGAAGCAGTTGGCAGAACTATCGGAAAGAGGATTCATACGGCCGAGCTCATCGCCGTGGGGAGCCCCGGTGTTGTTTGTGAAGAAGAAAGACGGATCTTTCCGCATGTGTAGCGATTATCGGGAACTGAACAAGTTAACGGTGAAGAACCGATACCCACTCCCAAGGATCGACGATTTATTCGATCAGCTCCAAGGATCGAGCGTTTACTCAAAAATCGATCTGCGATACGGGTATCATCAACTTAGGGTACGGGAAGAGGATATCCCCAAGACCGCGTTCAGAACCCGATACGGCCACTATGAGTTTCAAGTGATGCCATTTGGTCTGACCAATGCACCAGCGGTATTCATGGACCTCATGAACCGGGTGTGCAGACCATATTTGGATAAGTTTGTGATAGTATTCATAGACGATATCCTCATCTTCTCCAAGAGTGAGAAGGAACACAAGGAACACCTGAAACTCATATTGACTCTATTGAAAGAAGAACAATTGTACGCCAAATTCTCTAAGTGTGAATTTTGGATCCCGACCATACAATTCCTCGGTCACGTGATCGACAGTGAGGGAATTCATGTGGACCCTGCTAAGATAGAGTCAATCAAGGAGTGGACCGCACCTACCACCCCTACTGAAGTCCGTCAATTCTTGGGATTAGCTGGTTACTATCGGAGATTCATCGAGGGATTCTCTAAGATAGCCAAACTGCTAACCCAATTGACACAGAAGGGCGTGAAGTACGTATGGGGTGAGGAAGAAGAAGAAGCATTTCGGCTATTGAAGGAGAAGTTGTGCAGTGTCCCGATTCTGGCCTTGCTAGAAGGAAGCGAGGATTTCATTGTTTACTGTGATGCCTCGCATAAAGGTTTAGGAGCTGTCTTAATGTAGAGAGAGAAAGTGATAGCTTATGCATCACGTCAGCTTAAGACACATGAGGAGAACTACACCACCCATGATTTGGAGTTAGGTGCTGTAGTTTTCTCTCTTCAAATCTGGAGGCATTACTTATACGGTACGAAGTGTGATGTTTACACAGACCATTAGAGTCTGCAACATATCTTGGATCAGAAGGAACTGAATATGAGATAGCGTCGTTGGTTAGAGCTGTTGAGTGATTACGATTGTGAGATTCGCTATCATCCCGGTAAGGCTAATGTGGTTGCTAATGCACTTAGTAGGAAGGAGATGGTACCTCCACTAAGGGTTAGGTCATTGGGAATGACCATTAGTTCGCTACTACCGGCTCAGATATTGAAAGCGCAAGCTGAGGCGCTGAGGGAGGAAAATCGACCCGCTGAAAACCTCTATGGAATGGTGGAGAGTGAAAATGGCTTCGTGAAGCGTTCCAACGGGACATTATGCTTCAAGGATCGAAGCTGGATAACACTCCACGGAGGGATTCGCGAGCTAATTATGCACGAGTCGCATAAGTCGAAGTACTCCATACACCCAGGATCATATAAGATGTATCAGGACCTGAAGAAACTTTATTGGTGGCCCAATATAAAGGCCGACATTGCTACTTACGTTAGCAAGTGTCTAACTTGTTCAAGAGTAAAGGCCGAACATCATAAACCATCAGGATTGTTAGTACAACCTGAACTCCCGGTTTGGTAATGGGAAAGGATTACCATGGACTTCGTCACGAAGTTGCCTAAGACTGCTAGTGGTTGTGATACGATTTGGGTAATCGTAGATCGACTTACTAAGTCTGCCCATTTCCTACCCATCAGCGAAAGCGACGGTGTGGATAAGTTAGCCCATTTGTACCTGAAAGAGATCCTTTCTCGTCACGGTGTACCGGTGTCTATCATTTCTGACCGTGATAGCCGATTTATGTCGCACTGCTGGAATTCGCTTCAGGACGCACTGGGAACCAAGCTGGACATGAGCACAGCTTACCACCCTCAAACTGACGGTCAAAGCGAGAGGACCATCCAGACTTTGGAAGATATGTTCAGAGCTTGCGTTATAGATTTCGGAAAAGGCTGGGAGAGGCATCTGCCCCTAGCTGAGTTTTCCTATAACAACAGCTATCATGCCAGCATTAAGGCCGCACCATCTGAGGCGTTGTATGGCCGAAAATTCCGTTCTCCCGTGAGCTGGGCCGAGGTGGGTGATAGCCAGCTCACAGGTCCCGAGCTCATTCTCGAGATGACCTAGAAGGTTGTCCAGATTCGAAACCGTCTCCAAGCTGCACGCGATCGTCAGAAGAGCTATGCTGACCGGAGACGTAAACCTCTTGAGTTCCAGGTTGGAGACCGAGTCATGTTGAAGGTCTCACCATGGAAAGGGGTAATACGTTTCGGCAAGCGCGGAAAGCTCAATCCCCGTTACATAGGACCGTTTCCGATTCTGGAAAGGATTGGACCGGTAGCCTACCGGCTAGAACTGCCATCGGAACTGAGTAACGTGCATGACGTTTTCCACGTCTGCAACTTGAAGAAATGTCTTTCCGACGAAACCCCGATCATTTCGTTAAGAGAGATTAGAATCGACGAGAAACTGAATTTCATCGAGGAACCCATTGAGGTTATGGATCGAGAAGTCAAGCGACTTAAGCGTAGTCGCATTCCTATCGTTAAAGTTCGGTGGAATACCCGTCATGGTCTGTAGTTCACGTGGGAACGTGAAGACGAGATCATGAGGAAGTATCCACATCTCTTTTCGTCCCTGAATAAGTAACCTTTTAGAGAAACCCGGGACGGGTTTCTTCTGAGGCTGGGAGGCTGTGACAACTGGTAATTTTGGGTTTTGCTACTAATATATTTTATCTATTTTATTTCGTGAGTCGTGAGTATACCCTGTTTTCCTAGTAAGTACCACTGCGTGTCTTGGCACAACAAATAGAGAAAACGTGAAAATATGGAAAGTAAACGAATAATAATAAAGGTTATACATATTTATAACCAAAGTCTATGTAAAAACGATTTTAAAGTCGATAGAATAACTTTGGAAGTTCGGAAAAATAATTATAATGCGTTTTATTTACCCCGGTCAGGATATGGTAAAAATATTAAAAGATTGACGACTTTGGTCCCCGAGGGAGTGATAGGGTTTGCTACTAGTCCCATTTACTCCTCACACCTATATATACCCACTTATATAATTTTTTAGGGTTTAACTCTTTTCTCTCTCTCTCTCTCTCTTCGCCGGCTAACATACACACCCACACACACTTCCTTTCCGATCACATTTCCGGCCATAGCTCCACCGCCGCCGAGCGTGTGACCTCAACTCCACCACCATCATTCGTAACTTTTCACCCTCTTTCTATCAAGCATAAACACGCGCCATATAAACACCATTAACACCATTTATATTCGAGTTTTTGGATCGAATCCGAGCACCTTTCATCCTTTTCTTGTTTCTTGATCGAGCCGAGTACCAAGGTGGGTAAACCCACTGTTTTCGTGAGGTTTTGACCTCGGGTTAGACTCAAAGACCTTAGGGTTTGCGAGTTTAATGATAATTACGAGAATAATAAAGTTAAAAACGATAATATATGTGTTTGGTATCGTGTTTGGGTTCGTTTGTGTTTGGTTTGTGTCGAGTAGGATTGAGCCGAGAGCTCTAGACTCTCGGCAGTGGTGGTTTGTGGTTGATGGTGATGTTGTGGTTTGATTAGTAATGGGTTTAGGCTAGTTTAGGATGGGTTGAAGTTGTGGTAATGGGTTTGGATTTGGAGGTGTTGCCGAGTGTGGTAGGAGGCTCGGATGGGATTTTGAGGAGTTGTTGTTGTTGTCGAAGTGGTTGTTGTTGTTGTTGTTGTTTTGTTGTTGGGTTTTGGCCGAGAAGTAGGAGGCCGAGACCACTAGGGTCTCGGCAATGGGTGATTGTTATTATCGTCAAGTTGTTGTTGCTTTGTTGTTGTTATGTTGTTGTTGGTGTTGTTTAGTAGTCGAAGAGGTAGAGCCGAGACCTTTAGGGTCTCGGCAAGTGGGATTTTGAAGTTGTTGTTGATGTTGTTTGGCCGAGGGAATAGGGCCGAGGTCACTAGGATATGATGCTAGTTATTGATCCCGTGCTAAGTCATGAGTCGCCAAGACTTTCTAGTCTCGTGTGGCCACGACAAGCCGATATGGACATTGGATTTATTGTTGGGATATAACCCTTGATAATGTGACTCGAAAAGTAATGTGACTCGTTAACTTTAATAAACGGATTAAAATGGAATTAGAACGGCTAATATAAACTTATATATATATATATATACATATTAACTTGTGGAAAATTATAATGATTAATAACCGTTATTATTTATTTATAAGTTAATAATAATAGTAATAGTGCTAATAATAATATTTAGAAGTCGATAGGTGCGTTATATATAACATCTTTGAGTTAATAAGAAATGTTAAATAACATTGAAAAGACTTTTGTTAATATTTCTCAATTAATGAGGAAACGTTAAATAACGACGAGACGAAGTTCTAATGATTATTATTAATAACTATTAACGAGAGTATGTTTTATAAAGAATGAACGAGTCACTAAACCTTTCGAGGGCACGTGTATCGAGACTTACCTTTTTATAAGATTAGGGATTCGTGTTAGAGTAGGTCGAGTTACGGATTAATTAACGTTAATAGATCCGACTTTTATGCTTAACTGACTTATTGGGCTGACGAGTCCAATAAGGGCCCGAGAAGCATAATAGTGGAAAGCTATTAATGGGTAATTCATCCTTACGACTCATTGACCCACGTGACTTAACTTTTGGGTTAATAATCGATACGAAAGAGTTATGGAGCTATATCGGGTTGACGAATTCGATAAAGACTCGATGACTTGTTCGAGGAGCTTATTAAGCTAAATATTAAGAACGTTTGACCCAACAGGAGTTGACTAAGTGTGTCGGTCTTTGTTTTGGCATGAGTTCACTTGAGTTGGAGTCATGTCATCACTGCACACACAAGATACCAAACACACATCTAAAAGAATGCAACGATAACATTTAATGAGAATATATTCTATTTTCTTTACATATAAGGTTACGAAGTTCGGATAAGATACTAAGACGAGTTTATTTAATAGGTTGTGCCGAGCCCGCAGTGCCGTGACTTACTAGTGTTCGTGTTTGCTACTTGTATCACCTCTCGACTACTACTAGAGGTGAGTTCATAGCCCCTGTTTTATCGTTTTCTCACTTTGGGGGAGAATACATGCTCTTCGCTATACTCTTCTTTATACCTTCTTCTAAATGGGTCTTTCTGGAGTATTGTGATGTTATTGATGTTTGTTATGAATTGTTGCGTGAGTATTATGGGCTATGTTATTTATATGTGTCTATTATTGGCTATGTCGTTGGTATGTTTATATTATTGGTTATGTTGTCGATATGTCATATTATGGTTTATGGATTAAGTATGCGACTGCTGTGTGGTACTATCTGCATCCTGCAGGTGTATGATAGCATGACTACTAGTGCAGTATTAGCTATAGTGTGCACCTATAGGAATTCCCCTTTTTATGCATGTTATGAAATTATTATTGAGTCATGCTTTAATATATGAACCCTTGCGTTGTGTTGGTTTGTGTTTGACTCTATGAACTCACCAGCGTAAGCTGACCCGTTTTAGCATGTATTCTCAGGTACTGTGTAGGTTGTGATTTGCTGGTTGCTACTGAAGGCTTGGTGAGCGTTGCGGGTACAAGGATCAGTCATCGGCTAAAACTTTGATAATAAATAATTTGGGACCTATCTTTATTTATTTTGGGCTTGCTACATTCGGGTTGTAAACCTTAAATTCTTACCTTAACCCTTTTATCAAAACTTATTTATGATTATTCTGTTCTGTATAACTGTGTTGTGTACCAATCCAAGTAGCACCCCGAACTTTGATAAGTCTTCCGCTGTACCAGATTTTGGGGGTGTTACATTAAGTCTGGTAATAGTTAAGTCGGGTAGATAGTTAGTACATCCAGTACAAAGTTAAGTCTGGAAGTCTTAGTTAAGTCTGTTTATGTTTTTAGATAGTTAAGTCTGTTCATGTTTAGCAGAATAGTTATCTTAGGAGATATAATAGGAAAGGATATACACACGGTTAGATATCTTAGGAGAAGATATGCATGCATCCTTTCACACGTTTTATAGAATTAGGGTTTCCTTATAGTATAAAAGGAACTCTACGGCATTGTACTTGATGTGGTAATAAAAGTATTTGTTTTTTCAAAGAAATACTCGTGGAAGTATTTCCCCGGGTCGTTCTCCCAACGAAGGTTGAAGTTGAGATTGTCAGTTCGTGATCGTGAAATCGTGAAGTGAATAGTGAATAAAAGTGAGAATATGGGGATATTACACTACGGATAATGAAATAACAATTAAAAACAATCAATAAAGCTAAGTGAACAAGTAACGGGGCATAAGTATATACCTAAAACACAAATTTAAACAAAAAACGGGAATTAAAACGTAACGGAACGAGTCTAAAAGGCAAACTAATAAATTCTAAGGCCTACGGGGATGAAAACAATTTTCTTACATATTATAAGATAAAAGAAAATTTTAAGAAAAAGAAAAAAATATTTTTTAACTTTTTATTTATTTATTATGAGTTAAAAACTATATAAAACACTAGGCCAAAAATGACCTTTCGTCACACATGGTCGTTTTTGAACGGTCACACTGTGACATTTTTGCGTGACTAAATGTACCAGCGTTAAATAAACAGCCACACTTGATCCGATTTGTGTGACCATTTCGTAAAATATTTGTCACGCATTTGTGTATATATGTGACTAGAGGGTAACTGGTAAATATTTTTCCATCATTTAGTCACGTTTAATTTGGGACGTGTGACCGATGCAAATCAGCTCGAAACATTAGTCACGCTATAGATATACATATGTGACAAATATATGTCACACAATTGACCAGTGTGACCAAAGAAGATATATGGTCACACGAAGTACTTGTGTATGTGGCTAAATTATATAGTCAATTTTGTCACATATTATATAAACGGGACTGCTATTCTTTGCTGAATAGTTAGCCACATAAGAATTTGAAATGTGTGACAACTAAAAATTCAGTTTAAAGCGTTAGTCACGAAATGCATTTAAGAGTGACAAATATATGTCACACACTTGAAGAGTGTGACCAAATGTCATATATGGTGACACAAAACCATACAAACATGATTAAGTGTAACGAAAATTCAACACATATGGTCACGTAAGTTAATATGTGTGTCTAAAGTTTAACGTGTGTTTGCTTGCCAAATCCTAATGTGTATAGTCACAGTTATGTTGAAGCACAGATCATGTGACTATTATGCTTTTACAATAGTCACACCATATCACAAATGTGTATCAATAGGATGTTTATAGGCCACGTATTATTTAAGGGATATCTCTCTCTACATTCAAAATAGTCACATTGTGAAGTATTCACGTGACTATTATTTA
>LBNU01034475.1:39333-70015 GCA_014162995.1 Artemisia annua | reverse complement strand
CATCTTTCAACGGTCATATAATATTGAGAATATGTGGTAAATGGCAAATATTACCCTACCGGGGCAAATGATAAAACTTGGTTAAGGTTCGGTTTCATGAGCTCTATGTTATAATCTATAACCCGACAAGTACTGATCATACTTGTTACCCGATGGATAATACTTGTATTCAATTTATTATTACTAAACTCTATGAATTCACTCAACATTATTTGTTGACTTTTAGCATGTTTATCTCAGGTCCGTAAGTAACTTCAGCTTGGATGGGCTGCGCAAGGAAAGATTATCGATCAAGATGGCTCATGTTTTAAATGTTATGTTATGTACTAAAATGATGAAGACTTTTAATATCTTATGTACTTTCAAACTTTGTAAACTTTTGGGACCTCTTGTAAAACTTAAATAACCTTTTAAGGTGTATGTTTATTAAATATTTCTTGTATGAAACTTGTTTATTATGTTTGTACTATGTGATCGATATATAGCACCCCATGTCCCTTCCGCTGCAATCCTGAAAATGGGGGTGTTATAAGTGTGGCGACCAATTGCGGTAACTCTTCTCTGTCTTTTCTCTAAAGGATCAAATGATTGTATATTTAGATATGATGAAAATATATAAAAAGATCGAAATTCGAACAAAATGCATTTTATTTCATAAAATATAATACATTGTTTCATTAATAAGATTTTAGGTTATTATGGTAATCAGTAGTTTTTTTTTCTTCATGAAATTAAAGAAACAAATACAAGAAGTGTGTGCAGATATTGGTCCAAGTTACCCCGATCTGCCCATTTTGTCTATTTTACTATATATATAGTATTATTAGTATCTGCTCACTATTTTACTCTATATATAGTATTTCTAGGAAAAGGAAGGCCTACTAACTGAGCTATGAAAATAATTGAGATTGTCAAATGAAGAACACAAAGTGTTTGCTTTAAGTATATTAAGACGATGCTATCAAGAGAATAAGGTATGATAGTTTATTCAAAGGCTCACCTAAGTTTTTGGCATCGAGTTTATTAAAACTTTCACCTAACTTTCACATTTACACTATGCTGGAAGTGTGAATGTGAGGACTTCATATTCAATCCTTAACCATATTGTTAAATGATTAGTATGTAAGGTCTCATGTCTGTATATTTACATTTTTCAATGGGTCATAATGCAGCAAACCAACACCGCAGACATGCTAGAAGAGGTTGTTGAGTACGTTAAATTTCTGCATAGACAAATTCAATCACTGTGTTACGGAGGTGCCAAAACAAATGCACGGTATGAGGTAAAACAGAAACCTTGGTTCTTCCTGTATTTTTTATTGATTGGCTTTGGTATGTTAGTGAATTTTAGTGACCACTTATTTCAAAATAAACTTAAAAGCATATATATTTGAGTTAAATTGTTATATCGAATGAAAGATCAGGAGACTGGATCTAGAAAGCACTTCTAGCAAGTTTTCCAAGTGTGTTAAGCTGTTGTGTTGCTTTCTTCTCTTCCTTATATGGTAAACTATGATCTCGAGACAAAATTTCATAGTATCATTTGTTTTATGTCTATGGAGTTACGTATCTATGCATTTCTTTTTGTACCCTCATCCTTCTTTTTGTTTCATGGAAACAGAGGAATTCGAGTTTGCTTAAGGTACCTGCATTTTCCAATATATGTATGTTTTGTTCTGAATATTTATACAAGTTTTTCCTTTCATATCATACATTTTCTCATGCTTACACCGTATTACATGATCGAAATGTGTTTCTGGGCTGGCTTGTGGTCAATTAACTGANCTCAGCTTGGATGGGCCGCGCAAGGAAAGATTATCGATCAAAGATGGCTCATGTTTTTAAATGTTTTTATGATGTACTAAAATGTTAAAGACTTTTATTATCATATCTATGTATCTTTCAAACTTGTGAAGTAAACTTTTGGGACTTCTTGTAAAACATAATAACCTTTTAAGGTTTATGTTTATTAAATATTTCTTGTATGAAACTTGTTTATTATGTTGTACTATGTGATCGATATATAGCACCCCATGACCCTTCCGCTGCAAACCTGAAAATGGGGGTGTTATAATCTTGCTGGTTAACAATCTTAGGACATGTGCCAATAGCATATTCTAATAATTCTTGAGCACGTTTAGTGAAGAAACAGGCATCTAAAATAGAATTGTCATGTGGCTTCACTATTCTATCCTCTTCGACAGTTTCGCGAAGTATATTAAGGCAATCCTTAAGGTGCTTGAGATAACAGTTATGTGCAGACTTATTATTCCTAAGGGGCAACGGGATATTCACAGCATCAATATTACGAAATTTAACAGCAGAAACCTTTGTACCAACACAATCACAAGCATTAACTGGCATTTTCCCTTTTTCCTGAGCCTTTAGATTCTCAATTTCTTTAAGCAAAGAAGTTATCTTTTCATTGTTGTTATCATGTGTGATCTTAATTGAATCATATAACTCTTTGTAATGCTGTTTAACTTTTGAATTTTCAGCTTGAAAACACTCATTTTCCTGTTGCAGTTTATTGATAATGTTTTGAAAATGCAAAATTTGAGAATCTAGAGGCATTGGTTTCTAGGAGTCAATTACATTACACTTGTTCGATTTCAATAGTGAGATCTGAGCCTTTAGTTTTTTGATAGTGTTCAAGTGAGCTTGAATCCTTTCATCTCGGTTGCTTATTTCAAAATATGCATCAAAATCAGGAGCATTCGAAGATGACTTGACACTGATCGTTTTCACTTTTTCTACTAGGTGTTGATATTTTAATTGCAAATTAAGATTCTCAACTTCTAATTTAGAAAAGTCCTTGACCATGTTATCATGATCATCATTTTGAATTTTTTTAAGCAACTTTAAATTCTCCCCCTCAAGCTCACTAACACGATTCTTAAGATCACAAAACGCATTAGACACATCATGAAATTGAGAAGCAGTTAATGCAGAATCAGTGGCAGTATAATAAACATTTTGAGCAATGCATTTGGCAATCAAATTATCATTCATAATGAGAATGTTCTTGTTCTCAATCTCACGTTTCTTAAGTTCGATCGCATTAAGTTCTACCACTTTTTCCATGTCTTTGAAAGCAGTTTTTACTTCACTAATTTCAGTTTCCAAAGAATGCTCAAGATTGTTGAAATGGTCTTTGAGAAGATTAAAAAATGGTATGACCTCTGTAAGGTAACATCGTTTTGTTTGTTCAAATCCCCTTTCCCCTTCAGTAATACCCGTTGGTGTAATTCTCTTTTTACATGTTTTGTCAAAATCAGCAAATAATTGATAGAACACATACATGCTAATAAGAGTTTTACATTTAGTGGGAAGAATTTTAGGGACAATATGCGAAGGTGTATTGGGTGGATACACGGTTGTAGAAGGCACTACTTTAAGAATGGGTATTGTACATGCGAGTTTCTCGGCCTTCCGTTTTTCCATATCTAACGCCCAAAATACTTGTTCAGGAGTCAAATTTGTTTGAGGCTTAAACCTAGACTTGAAAGTTGACAAAGTGGATTGATAGGTAGACTCAAAGTTTTCTTTGTCATAGTCGTGTGGATTAATTACGACTCTTTTTGCTACGCACTTAGGGTCATTCATTTTTTCAGTCATCTTATCCCTAGATGTTTCAGCACTTTCAAGGGTCTCATCAAACGATTCAACGCATGGGGGATCATGAACAGGTTTGAGAAGAACATTGCCATCATAAATAGAAGATTGGGCCTCTATCGCTTTCTTACAGTAATTGGGCGATGGATCTCCTATAATATTCTCACTATGTTCATCGCTAAAATGCTTGTGCTTAATGATCATGTTATAAGCTTGATTAGAGAGGTCTTGACAACAATTTATCTTCAAGCTTGTTTTTCAATGTTTTAAGTTTGGAAAAATCACTTAAGAGTTTAGTTTCCTTTGCTTTGAAATCTTGTTTAAGCACATTGACTTTATCTAGGTTTTCCTGATTTTGCTTAACAGTTTGTTCAAGTTGTTTTTGTAACGAAGCTAACTCATGTTTAAGTGTTTCCTCCCTTAAGTTTCGTTCAGAGATAAAAGTGCGCATCTGACAATCTAATTTTTGTTCACGTTCGGTTAGCTCAAACTTAGCACATTGTTCATACCAGGCCAACAGATCTTTGTACGTCTTAATTATATAGGCAAGGGTGTCATCAGGGAAGTCTGAGTATTCATGCAATTCATGGTCATTATTGACAACAGAAGATGCACAATTTGGTACAACAGGTTCTTCGTTAAGTTTCACATATTGTTCATATGGGACAACATTACTATTCCCCATATTTACATTATCTGATTCAATAACGCTAGTTTGTTGTACTTCCTGGTGAATCTTTTGTTCAATTATATCATTATTACAACTATCAACAGAAGCTGTATGGCTATGTACAGCAGATTCGGTGTATTGAGACACATGATGCTCAATCGGGAGAATATCTCTATTTTCCAGAGTAGTATTATTTGTCTCAAACACGTTTGTCTGTTGTACATTGTCATAGTCATCATATAATTTTAGTACCTCAGAGATGACAGATGATTTGGAGTGGCCAGACTGTTGTGGAGATGATATAGCAGATGAAAGATTTGCCATGAAGATAGTTTGAGCTGTGGGTTCATCATCCACATCAGAATCAAATGCATCACAGTCTTCAGCTTGGAAGATGTTCGGATCATTAAGTGCCAAATCTTGAATGGGTTGATCATCAACATCAGCATCAAACGTATTACCCTGAACCCCAGCTAAGAACATTGCTTCCTCATCATTCAGTGCAGCCCCATTCTCCTGTGCTTGCAGCAACAGCATGACATCCTTGAAGTAATCAGCATTCTGGGGACGTTTAGGCTGGGTGCAATTCTTAGCAATGTGCCCAAAACCTCCACAGTTATAACACTTGATCTGTCTGCCTGCCCCTTGATTACCATTACCCATTCTGTTCTGAGCTCCTCCATTCCCGGCAACAGCATTTCCTCTGACAAAATTCCTTTGATTCAAGTTCTGTCATCCTTGAACATTTTGAATCACCACTCTTCCATCCTCCACAGTAGCCTGATTGCGTGGATTAGATGATGTACGAAGTTGGTTGTTAGTTTTAGGGAGTGCTGCTCTAAACTGCTGTGCAAGCAAAGCAACTTGACTTGCCAAGTCATCAATCTTCTTATCAGTGTGAGAGTATCCCGAGTCAAGGTGAAGGGATGTTGATTGACTTGATGATGATGCAGCTTGATGAGGTTGAGTGACTGATGATTGAAGGAGTGGTTGAACATTAGAGACCAAAGCCAGTGGGTCACTAGTAGCAGTTGGAGTAAACATTTCCCTGAGTTGACGATCATACATAGCATGCCTTTCATGCTGTTGTAGGTAGGCATAGAGTTGCTCATAATTTGTCTCCCTCAAACCTTTGTTGAGTTTTACTGCAGTGAAAAATCTATCCCTTTCAGGTGTCATGTTTTTCACAAATTTGGAATTGAGCTAAATGTTTGGCATAGTCATCCTTATAATCCTCATGTCATTAACCAGCTTGTGAAATCTGACATAGTAATCATGGATATTCTCCCCCGGATTCATCTTGAAGTGTTCAAATTCATCATAGAGCTGTGATTCACGATCTTCTTTGGTTAATTCTGATCCAGCAAGTAGCATCTTGACATTGTCCCACAAAGCTTTGGCTTCAATGTTGAAGTTGATAAGCTTGTAAATATCTTTTGGAAGACCCTGAATCACAATGTTAGAGGCTCTAATGTCAGCATCATATCGCTTCTTCTCCTCATCATTGAGATCTTTGTAAGTGCGGGGTCTATCCAGTCCAAGAGTGACACTACCATCTTCACCCTCAGTGATGGTATCTCTAGTAGTCCCTGGTTGAAATGGTCCTTCATCAATGGATCGAAGAATGTTTTCACCATTCTCTTTACCCAAGCAGTATAGACGAATCCTTTGTGCCCATGATTCATAGTCTGTCCTATCTAACATAGGAGGACGAGTATCGGATCCTGCTGCTTGAATGTCATCAGAAGAACTACTGGCCATAATGTATGTTACTTACGGGATTTTACAACTTTTGTGATTTAACCGAGAAATAGGTTCTTTCGCGGGATTTTATAAAATCAACTAAAGAAACTGTAAAGTAACCAGGAAAAAGGATGCAATGATGGTATGACAAAGTTGAAGCATACCACAAGTGTCAAACCACAAGAGATCAAACAGCAATTGAACAAACCACAGAAATCAAACCGCAGAGTACCCAAACCGCAAGTAATCAAACCGCAGTTAACAAACCGCAATACCACAAACCGCAGTATACCAAACCGCAGAGGGTTCAAACCGCAGAATTGTCAAATCGCAACTTAATAAGACAGAAAGGTCACTTTCGTACTTTTTTTCTTTTATACTATTAAAAGAATACTGCCAAACCGCAGCTTTCAAACCGCAAGTAATAACACAAATAGGACCTCAAACCGCAACCAAGAACAAACCTCAACAACTCCACGAATTCATAAAAAATCACACTCAAATGAACGATTCAAGCCACAAAACTCCAAACCTAGGTGAATATAACAACTCTAAACAAGAAAGTACAAACAAATAACGATTCTAACCACTAAACAAGACTAACGAGTGTATAAGGAGCAAAAACCATTCGAACCAAACAAAAGTACATAAAACTATCCTAGATGTCCAAGAACAAGCTATCCCAAGAGTGGAACCTTGGCTCTTGATACCAATTGTAACATATTAAACACAATATCTAGGATATAAGCATAAGTATGGATCGAATATAATGTAGAATTAGAGATAGAAAGTGAGTTGGGTGTTTCTAGAGAGAGAAAGGGATGAGAGAAAACTTGGAATGTATTAGATTAGAAATGAGAAAGCACCAACCCTCTCCACATGTGGAGAGGGGTATTTATAGTCCTTACAAATAAATAAGAAAAATGCCCCGTATGGGCTATGGATCAGGCATACAGTGGGTAAGAGACCCGTCCTTCCTCCACGGTGTTACTTAACTAAACTAAGGACTAACTACTATATATATAACTACGAGATAAATCTATGCTATTACATAATTGAGGTAACCGAGTCTTTAACTTAGGAATATTTGTATTCCTAACAAATTTTGATTTGGGTTTGTGGTTTGGTCATGAGTCATTTGATTCATGTTTGGATGAGAGTTATGGTGGTTGTTTTGAAATTGAGCATCTTCCTCAAAAGGGTCATTTGGTAGAGATGAGATGGGTGAAGGTGGAATTTTATTGGTGAGTGTGATTGTGAGGTTGTCTTGGTGATGTAGAAGAGTGGTATTATTTGGGTAGTTTGAAGGCTTGGGTATTGGTTGGCTAGAGACAACATCATTTATTGATGATGATTTTTGACAAGTATCAAGCTTTCTTCTCCATACGGGCTTGACCGAGATTTTAGCAACTCTTGAAAACTTGGGTTTTTGGTTGTTTGGAGAAGTCATGATGGAGTGAGTGGAGGTTTATGATGATGAAGGGTATTTATATTGTGATGATTTGGTGTTTATGGAAGGAATATCTGTGTAGGATTTGATTGACAAAATGTTAGTGAATTTTGGGAAGTGAGGAATCAAAATAGGGTGGAATGGGCTAAAAAGCAGAAAGCAAACAGCAACCCTCGTCCAGCAGATTGCCGGCCCCCTTAATACTGGCCGGTCCCCTTAATTTTAAGGGGACCGCCCCTTTGATTTAAGGGGGCCGCCCTGGTCTGAGGATCAAGGTTACCAGAATTGGGTTTTTGGTAAAGTATTTCCAGAAAGGTGTTTGTTTTGGGGTTTGGTTTTGGGCAAGACCAACTCTTTAAGCAACTAGGCAAGCATTTTCATAGTCTAATTTACATGAAAAGCATACATGCAAGCAATTAAACATATAAATATAATTAAGCATGCATTTTAAAGCAAATAAAAAATTAAACAATTAATGGAACCTAAGGCAACTAATCTTAATAGAAGGCACCTATTAGTGGCTAACTAGTAATGGAACAAATGTGACAATGAAGTTCTTGATTTTGTTCTAGTGTGTGCCTATATGAAACAAATGTGGAGTAAAAATTGCTTCGACTCCTATGAAAAACAAATAATCCTAAGAAACAATCTTTAGACTCCTTGAATTAAATTTGCTTACTTCTAAATGTTATATATAAGTATACATTAGATTATATGCTTATAGATAACGAGAGTAAGACTATTATGCATGATTTTAGAAAATTGTTTTTATCATTATTCAACAATGAGTTTTCCTAATCGTGAGAATGTTTTGGAAAAGAATTGAGGTTTTTATTGAAAGTATAATTATGCAAACAAAATATCTCAATTCCTGATTTTGTGCAAAACAGAATCCTAGACTCAGATTTGAGAAGAAAGAGAGAAAACAAGGAAACTTTTTACCATCAGATGGCCGGTCCCCTTAAATAGAGGCCGGTCCCCTTAATTTTAAGGGGGTCGCCCTTATATATTTAAGGGGTCCGTCCATCTGACACTAAAAAGTGTCCAGAATTTTGAAAAATTCAGAAAGTTTTGATTTTTCAAGAAAATTCAATCAATTTGTTCCATCATTCCTAATCCTAAACGCAAGTGGTTAAATAATTCACGCTTAAGGGGCTTAGTGAATATGTCGGCAATGTTATCTTCCGAAGCTACCTTTTCTATAGTGATGTTTCCTTTTTGTACATTATCCCTAAGGAAGTGATGGCATATTTCTATATGTTTAGTGCTAGAGTGTTGAACGGGATTCTTCCTTAAATCTATAGCTCCTTTGTTATCGCACATAATGGGGATATTTTCTAACCTAATGCCATAGTCTACGAGAGCTTGTTTCATCCATAGTGCTTGTTGACATGCCTTTCCAACGCTTACGTATTCGGTTTCGGTGGTAGAAATTGCAAGAGCGGTTTGCTTCTTCGAAAACCAAGATGTTAGACAACATCCCATAAACGTGCAAATACCGCTAGTACTCTTTCTATCTACGTAGTCTCCCGCATGATCCGAATCCCATAGACAATGGTTTCTATGCCGGATCCCTTTGGATACCATAATCCTAAGTGTATAGTGCCTTTAATGTATCGGAAGATACGCTTAAACGCTTCTAGGTGAGAGGTTTTGGGATCCTCTTGAAAGCGTGCACAAAGGCAAACACTATACATGATATCGGGTCTACTTGCCGTTAAGTATAGTAAACTTCCTATCATTCCTCTATACTTAGTGTTATCTACGGACTCGCCTTCTTCATCTCTTGTGAGTTTGATTTCCGTAGACATAGGTGTCTTAAGTGGTTTAGAGTCTTCTAGGCCAAATTTCTTAAGCATTTCCTTAATGTACTTAGATTGGTTAAAGAATATTCCATCTTCTAATTGTTTTATTTGTAGTCCTAAGAAGAAGTTTAGTTCTCCCATCATACTTATCTCAAACTCATCATGCATAATTTTGGCAAATTCATCACACATTTCTTGACAAGTTAAGCCAAATATAATGTCATCAACATATATTTGAACAATGATAATATGTGGGTCACTTCTTTTAGTGAAGAGAGTGTTGTCTACCATTCCCATGGAATAATTATGTTTAACCAAGAATGCCTTTAGTCTATCATACCAAGCCTTTGGAGCTTGCTTAAGACCATATAAAGCTTTCTTTAGTTTATAAACATAATCAGGTTTTGCGAAGTCAATGAATCCTGGAGGTTGTGCCACATATACCTCCTCATTGATAAAACCGTTAAGGAATGCACTCTTCACATCCATTTGGTATAACCTAAAATCTAGGGCGCAGGCATAAGCTAAAAGGATTCTAATGGATTCTAATCTAGCTACGGGGGCATAGGTTTTGTCATAATCAATTCCTTCTTGTTGATTAAAACCTTGGTCGACTAACCTAGCTTTGTTCCTAGTAACTATACCATTCTCATCTAATTTATTCCTAAATACCCACTTAGTTCCTATTATGGTCACATTCCTAGGATTTGTTACTAGTTCCCAAACATCATTTGTTTTGAATTGATTTAATTCTTCTTGCATAGCCATAATCCAACTTTCATCCTTTAAGGCTTCATTTATATTCTTAGGCTCTATTGTTGACACGAAACAAAAGAAGTTATTTTTATCTTGCGCTTGTAGTCTAAGTGTTCTTTGGTTTAGGTGACCTGTGATGTTGTCTAACGGGTGTGACTTAGATACCTTAATATTTACAACTTCGTTTTCTTCTAGATTTTCTTCTTCAATATCATTTCCTAAGGGTTTTGATTTACTAACCTCAATAGCTTCTTCCTCTATAACATCATCATCTTCTAAGGGTAATGTCTTAGGCGGTGGAGGAGTTTCATCGAAGGTTACGTTTACTGATTCTACTACTTTCATAGTGTGTTTATTTAGGACTATATATGCTTTACTATTTTGCGAGTACCCACTTAGTTCCTATTATGGTCACATTCCTAGGATTTGTTACTAGTTCCCAAACATCATTTGTTTTGAATTGATTTAATTCTTCTTGCATAGCCATAATCCAACTTTCATCCTTTAAGGCTTCATTTATATTCTTAGGCTCTATTGTTGACACGAAACAAAAGAAGTTATTTTTATCTTGCGCTTGTAGTCTAAGTGTTCTTTGGTTTAGGTGACCTGTGATGTTGTCTAACGGGTGTGACTTAGATACCTTAATATTTACAACTTCGTTTTCTTCTAGATTTTCGTCTTCAATATCATTTCCTAAGGGTTTTGATTTACTAACTTCAATAGCTTCTTCCTCTATAACATCATCATCTTCTAAGGGTAATGTCTTAGGTGGTGGAGGAGTTTCATCGAAGGTTACGTTTACTGATTCTACTACTTTCATAGTGTGTTTATTTAGGACTATATATGCTTTACTATTTTGCGAGTATCCGAGAAAAATTCCTTCATATGACTTAGGGTCGAACTTAGTAAGATAATCCTTTGTGTTAAGAATGAAACATTTACTTCCGAATACCTTAAAGTAGCCTATGTTTGGTTTTCTTCCTCTTAATAACTCATAAGGAGCTTTTCCTAGTATTCGTCTAATGGACAGCCTATTAAGTATATATGTTGAAGTATATACGGCATGACACCTAAATTTTTGTTGGATAGATTGTTCATTTAACATAGTTCTATTTGATTGAGGTGATCGTGGAGCGGAAAAGTTGTGAGATATTTCATTTAAATCACGATATTTTCCGAATTGTATTTCGTTATCGAATTCCCTACCATGGTCCGTCCTAATTGAAACTATAGAGCATCCTAGCTTATTTGTATCAGTTTACTAAATGTCTCAAATTTTTCAAAGGCTTCGGTTTTATCGCTTAGGAACCTAGTCCACGTGTATCGTGAATAGTCATCTATTATAACTAACGTGTAGCGATTGCCACTGTAGCTCCGCACCGTGGATGGACCGAAGAGGTCCATATGAAGTAGTTCTAAGCATCTAGTGGTGGATACTATATTCTTAGCTTTATGACTAGCATGTTCTTGTTTTCCTATTTTACAGGCATCGCAAAAGTGTTGATTATATTTTAGGCTAGGCAAGTTTCTAACTAGTTCCTTAGACACCAATGATTGTATTTGTTGCATGTTTGCATGATCCTATGCCACAAAGTGAAGTTTTCGTCTAAGGTTGCTAGGCATATCCTATCTTCTAATTTATCTCCTAGTTTCATGACATATACGCCTCCTTTCCTAATTCCTCTACCTATGACTTTATCATCCTTAATAATTACACTATTCTTATCGGTAAAGGTAACCCTACACTTATTGTGACATATTTGTCCTACACTAAGCAAGTTATATGTTAAGTTATCTACATTTTCAATAGTTAGGGAGTCTTGAGAAATCGTACCTTTGCCTATGATTTTTCCACGACGATCACTACCAAAAATAACATTACCTCCATTGTATGCTTTGTATGTAGAGAATAGCTCGCGATTCCCTGTCATGTGTCTTGAGCACCCGCTATCCTTTACCCATTCATCGGGCTCCAAATTTATTCCTAGGAAAATTTCATTTGATGCTTGAGCAACGAGACATTCTCCTTTGGTCTTTTTATCTTCATCATCAAATCTTTTTCTTCGTGTTGTTTTCCTTTTATCTTGTGCTCTTTGTCGCTTTCTAATGAGTCTTTTAAACTCTTTGACAACCTTTGCATATTCTTCGTCTTCACTTTCGGAACTAGAATCGTCATCGTCATCGTCACTTAGTTCCTTCTTGGTTGGCATCTCTATATATTCTTCTTATTCGTTCTTGTCATGGCTCATGTTGTTTTTGGCATCATTACCTACATATAAGACATTTGAACTAGTAGCACTTGTACTTCAACTAAATATTTGTCTACTATACTTTCTTTTGCTACTAACTCATTTGCAAGTTTTTCTTTGGCTTGACAGTCTTCTTGGTGATATTTTGAAAGACTTTTCCACATATCGTTTGCCGTTTGACAAAAAAATATTCTTTCGTACTCAACATTTGATATAGCTTTATATATAATAAATTTTGCCAAATTATTTTGTTTTTCAAAAATAGTATTTATTGATTTAATATCACCAATTGAAATGACATGCCAAAGGTCATAATTTATTGATTTCACATAACTTTGGAATTGATTTTTCCATGTAAGAAAATTTTCATTTTCAAGAAATGGTGGTTTAAAAATAATTTTCACTTCTAAATATTTTTCCATTTCCATAGATCGATTTCAAGTTTTAAAATACAATATATTTTGAAAATCTTGTTTGACGTGGCTCTTGATACCAATTGTGAAAAACTAGAAGGGGGGTTGAATAGTTTTACGTCTTTTTAATTTACAAAAACTTTGTTTATGAAAACACCAATCCGAACTTTATATAATACCAAAAGACTTGCACAATTATAAACTACTATAACAACAAGTATGTAATATGACAAGTATGTAAATAAGTATGTAAAAAGATAGAGATGGAAAGATAGCACCGTGAGACAAAGGATTTATAGTGGTTCGGCTACAAATCTCCTCTTCGTCCTACTCCACTCCCCGAGCACCTAACTCGGGAGTTTTCTTCAGTATGTCAACAAGCTCCCTTATGGCGGAGAAAACCTTACACAACTTTCGCTTACACCAATTTACGACACTAAGCTAAATGTCGGGTCCTAATCCTAGCTAGAACCAATCTCACAACACACCACAACTTATCACTACTTCTTCACTACTTGTACACACCTCAACTTCTTCACTACTTCACTACTTAATCTTCTTCACTACCCAACTTCTATTCACAACTAGCACTCCTAGAACTACTTACTATAAACACTACACAACTTCACAAATGCTATACACAATATACACAAAAAATATACAACACTTCTTAAACTTGAGGTTGAAGGAGTATTCTTCTCTTGCACTTTGGATGATGATGGATGAGGAGGGATTGAATCACTTGAAACAAGGATTAATAATCTAATGATCAAAGGGTTTTAGAAGATGTTTAGAGAGATTTAGATCTGAAAATTTTCATGCAAGAGGTAAGAAAAATACCAGGTTTGAGGTGGTATTTATAGGAGAAAATTTCTGACAGATTCTGACAGAGGAGCGTGGCCGGCCCCCTTAATTCATGGTCGGCCCCCTTAAAATTAAAGGGGCCGCCCAGCTGTAACGGCCAGAAAATCTGTCTTTTAGTGGGGAAAGTTTATTTGGTAAAAAACTAACTGATTTTGGTTAAAAAATTGAATTCATATATTTAGTATGATTAAAAGATTTTTCTTTATTACCAAAAGTGTTTTTCAAAAATATATAATATGTTTATATAATTAAATAAACATTGTAATAATTAATTAAATACCCCTTTGATCATGAGATGTATTAAGCACTTGTTTATTCATACCTTAAGTGATGAAGATGGATAAAATGATATAAACTAGCTTAATACTTGTTTACGTAGTAATCTTACGTTTAATGATTTTACATTTTGTGATCGTCAAAACGTAGAGATATCGAAAACAATAAATAACGTTTTTATGCATTATTTATGTCAACAATTGATATCGAGTTTACTATGGATTCCGATGTGGGATTCCATAGTTTCGGCCAATACAAGCCTAAGAAAGGATTTCTAGAACCTTCTCTTGGCTTGTTTCAATTTCTTCGTATCCCGTTGACGTTAGTCAATTCCATTAATTACCTAACGCTCTTTAGTCGGTTATTGTAAATTTAATAATTATTAATTAATTGAAACTCGTACGTAAAGTGTGCAATCCCAACGTCTCGAGTTCGAGTCCGGACATATCACATTAATTTATATACGTAAACTTTACACATGAGTCATTCACTAACCTAGAAAAATAATTACCGCACATAAAGGAGATTAACTATCAACTAACTACATAAAACTCGCAAAAAAACTATGGGGAGTTTGGAGGTATAGTTTCTACTTGATTATAGCAATCTCAATATACAGACTAGTTGGTAAAAGCTAAGAATATTTAACTTATTGGAAATTTACTCGATAACTGGTTCTATTTGCAAAGCTTCTTACTTTACTATCCAAACATGATTGTTTTGATCTTATATAACTGGAAAATAAGATACAAACATCAGCTAAGATAACTAGAGGGCCTTCACTTAGTGCATCTAAACACCCCTGTTAGCCAGTAAATTCATCATATAAACAATACCTTAATATATTGGAAGACATGTGTCTAGCTTATCTGTGGTAAAAAAATGGACATATATATATATATATATATATATATATATATATATATATATATATATATATATATATATATATATATATATATACAGCTCCATTGACACTATCAAGTGTCTCATAATCACAACAATACTCATCAACAGTGCCGGTAGATTTATGTAGGTCCTGTATATTTTGGAAAGATGTCAATGTAGTAGTAGTGGTTATACAAGAGCAGTGAATGAAATTAGAGATAATACCTAACCTATAAACACCCATATAGAACCCTAATTCACATTTTCTTAACAAATTTACAAAAGTCCTAATTTTGGCTTAGAGCCAAGAACCCTAATTTCGGATTTTCATCAGGAACCCAATTTCCGCTGTTATCAAAGAACATGGAAAGATTCAAGAAAGTAACTAACATATCATATGAAATCAAGATAAAACAAACTAAAGAACCTAGATTATAGAGAAGTCGACTCGGAACGACAATAATTAGAGAAGTCGATCCCACTGGAAAAAATAGAGGTGTATGTTTTTTTGTTTTGCGTGTGTGTATGTGTGTGTGTTTGGGAAAAGAAAAAAATTGAAGTGACTTAAAATTTGTGAAAGTGATTAAAGAGGGAAAAAGCCCGCTTAAAAATTTGGTAGATAGAAACCGGTTCTGGTGAAATCACTAGTGTTTTAATCTTAACATTTTGGATCCTCGTGTAATTTTTCTTTAAAAGATCGGGTATTTCTGTAACCGGTCTCTAGTTAGAGATCTCTTTGAGCTTTTGTGTAGTAGTGAAATTTGTCTATAAATGTGAAAATCCGGTTAAAAGCATAATCAGAGGTGTATATATGCTAGAGGATAGAGTAGCGGGAGGCACAAATAATTTAACTAACCCCAATCATGAGAAATCTACTAGGATTAATGCGTAGACTGAGTCTAAGCGTAATGAAATTAACAATCCTAGCAACAAACTGTGTGACTCCAAAAGTATTGATAAACATAGGAAAATTGTTGATAAAACAAAGAAGATCTTGTTTGTTGAGCTACCGTCACATCTTGGATATTTATGCCTATATGGTAATGAAAATCTCCCATTTATCACTTTATCCTCTCTACCCGAAAGGGTAAGAATTTTGTTTGTACAGATATTGAGAAAACATGGGGTGGAGATCAAGGAAGGGCAAGATGTGATCGACACAACTGGGCTAATAATAAGGGAGCGC
This sequence comes from Artemisia annua, assembly GCA_014162995.1. Taxonomy (NCBI): domain Eukaryota; kingdom Viridiplantae; phylum Streptophyta; class Magnoliopsida; order Asterales; family Asteraceae; genus Artemisia; species Artemisia annua. The sequence continues at coordinate 54,100 of LBNU01034475.1, read as the reverse complement.
GACGCTTCCGACTACTATAATGATCGCTATTAAGGAACTGAACGTGAGTCTAACTTGAAGACTCTGGAATAAAGACAAGTGCTGATCGGTAGACAAACCGGAACTTTTTACCTATTTTTGTGTCGAGTCTGTCAGACCTGCGGAAAATGCGGCGCATCTCCACCATGGAATGCGGCGTATCATCTGCACTGGTCATATCTTATTTTATTTTTCTGTATTTTATTTTTCTTTAAAATATTCTGTCAGTTTATTTAATGCGGCGCATCCCAGTTTAAGGATACGACGCATCTTTTATTTTGATTCGCATTAATTCCAGGCTCGATACGGCGCATCTTCTTCCATAGGATGCGGCGTATCGACTGACCTGATTACTTTTCAATTTTTATTTTTTAGGTTTTATTTTCACTAACTACTAATGTATTATGCAAGTTGAACCTTCTTAACACAGGTGTGTTAAAGTCTAGGTGGTACTATAGATTCCCTTAACTTTGTGTGGAAACATCACTCATGAAGCTTAAACGTTCTAATCCACAAGAAAGTTGATCTTTGCTCGTAAACGCATAATGGAGGATCATTCCGAGCAAATATCAGGGAAGCTTTTATGTTCTAATACTTTTATTTTTCAGTTTTTAACCTTTAAAAAACAAACAACGAGGACGTTGTTTAACTTAAGTGGAGAGATGGAGAATTAGAACACTTACTTGTCCAAACTTTTTCAAAATATGCTTAAAATGCGCTTAAAAATTTAAAAATTTTTAGCATGTTTTTGTTTAGGTCTAAATTACAAAGCCGCACACATTGATGAGACGAAAAGTGTACCCGTTTTAGGGGGTCATTTAAGCCCTAATTCGAGTAAATGTGAACAAATAATGCCCTAAATCATTCCTTTTGTCATTTTAGGTACTTTTGAGAAGAATTCTGGAAAACATGCATATTTGGATGTTTTTGGAGCATAAAAGTGAAGAAAACGATAAAGTCTCAAAAGAAGCTGGATTTCCTACCTGACGGCGTCAGAGTCACAAGGTGACGCCGTCAGCCAACATTGACAAAGGAGTAAAATCAGATTACACAAGACGCCCTATGAAGAAAACAAGATGTTTACACCTGACGGCGTCCGGTGTTAAATGGAGTAGGCCGTCAGGTGTAATGCTAAAGAGTGACGGCCCAGAGTGCATTAAAGGGTGACGGCGTCAGAAGTAGATCTAGGCCATCCGAGAACCCTAGTGGCGGCGAGCTGACGGCGTCTGACTCTATAACCTGACGCTGTCAGAATGTATTTTCTATATATACTTTTCTATTTTTCCTTCATTAGTGTGGAACTTTTGGTGCAACTTAGGGCAAAACCCTAAAGACGATTTTAGCTGTAATTTTAAGGGTTTTCCACCCTTGAAACCTTTATGTTCAATTAAGATAAGTCCTCACTTAAATTAATCAATATGTCTATGTGTTGGTTAATCATATCTTATGCTTGTCTTTCAATTAACATGCTAGGCTAGATTCTTCTTGTGTTTGCTTAGATCTAATGAAACCTAACTATTAATTATTGGTTGATTGGTGTGTTATTACTTGTTTGGGTGAAAGGCTTAAGAAAACTGGCGATGCTCCTATATGGTAATACGCTTGAACGTCTTAAGAAACATGTAACCAAGGCATACTAGGTTATTAGGGTTGTATTTAACGCATGAGCCACTGTTTACAATCCCTATGATTATGTGTACGCATGGTTGTAGGAGGAGATAAGAGCTCATAGAATTGAGGAGATATGTATGTTACTCCATGAATTGTAAGGAATACACCCGTCATCTACACAATTAATACACACACTAATTAACCGGTAAAAGATAGTTAGGGAGTAAGGAAATCTAAGTAAAGACATTTGTCTCCATATAAGTTTTCACAACCAAAATAGTTTTAGTTATTTATTTTTATTTGCAATTGTAGTTTTTGGGTTAGTTGACTAGCAACTAATTCCGCCCACTCCTTCAAAAACCGAGATTTTACTTGCTTTCTAAAAAAATACAAAAATACAAAAATAATCTTCCTTCACCCTTAGACCTATTAGAGTAGTTTTTCTAACCTGACGAACACTATTCCCTGTGAGAGAACGATCAATCCCCCGTACTTACCACTACACTATACTACACCGACCAGGTACACTGCCTGGTGGGATTGCAAGCTTCTCGAGATCCCTCGAGAGGTAAAGCCTGTTGCGTGGTCGCAATCCCACGTCATCAAGTTTTTGGCGCCGCTGCCGGGGAATAGTTATTGTTTAGGTAGAATTTTTATTTTATTAGGTCTACTCATTAGATTCCTATCGAGTGAGATTTTATTTTTCTTTTTAGTATCTTTCTTGTAGTCTATCTTTTTCTCTGTGCCCTTTGTTTGTAAAACCATTTTCATTTGTCACTATGGCGGATGAAATTCCATTTAGATCATTGACAATGGAGGAACAAGTATATTTCACCAATAGATTTGCTTCTTATCATTCCAATGAATTTTTGTGTGATCTTAGTGATATCCAAGAGGAGTTGGGGGTAAAGTTAGATGGGTTTGATGACTTCTATGCATGTGTAATTTCTATTAGACGATCATTTTCAGGATCAATTCCTTTTAGTGAGACCCTTTGGAAAAATTTTGAGGAAAGCTTCCAAACCGTGAACCATAAGTCGAATGAATTGATGGTTTTGTATGAGGATATAGATGATCTAGACACGAGGAAGGATGAGGTAAATAATACAAGCACACTGAACACCCCACAAGTCCTACCATCATTGGAGGCACACACACCACCCGTGACCTGCCCGGAAGAAGTAGAAGAGACTATAGGAACCCCAATAGAGGTTGAACCCTTGGACCAAACACAACTAGAAGAAATAGGTTTGAATACTTGTAGTGATGACCTTTCTTTTAGTTCTATGGATGTTCCTAGTTTTGATGAATCGGAGCCTCAACCAAAACTGTTACCTAATCTTCCATCCTTGGATGAGAATTTAGGAATTGAAATAGGTCCCGATCCACCCATCAAACCATATAGTCCGGGTAGTTTTACGTTGAAGGTAGTAGACTTTCAGCTTTGTAGAGAGGAAGTTAACATAGGAGTGAGCCAAGACCTTACATGCTTACATAACCCACTCATGATAGATCACAAGAAACATTATGGGTTTAAACCAGGTTTATTAGGTCAAGATGGATTCCCAACTAGGAGTCTTTCGAAGTTGATTGAAGATGATCCCTTTTTAGGAGAAGACTTTAATTCACCCATTGACCCAATTGAACTAGGTAAGGTTATGATGAAAGGAGCACACCCCTTTGAGTATATAATTCAGCCACCACTCTTTCCTCACAAGGCATACTTCAACCAAGATGGTGTGTATCGCTACTACCACCCGCACTTAATCTTAAGTGTTGGGAAAACCTCACCTTTATCCGTTAAATAAGGGTGGAGTCAGGCTCGTGACTCGAACAAAAACAAACGCTTCTTGGGAGGCAACCCATGCTTTGTGTTTGTTTGTTTGTTTATTTGATTTTATTTGTTTCCATATGTAAGTTATATTTCTTGTTATTGATTCATGCTTCAAACTAACTTGTAAAAATGCTTTATTTTGTTTTTAACTTCGTCATAACTCCATATAAAGGTATTTTGCAAAAGCTAAGTGTAAGGGAAATCTAAATCGGTTTATAAAGAACGAATGAACATGAATCATAACAATGTAAATTAACCTACATATTAGTATTTGTTTGAGTCAAATGCTTGTATCGAGTCATAATGAATTTTTGCAAGAATTCCAGCAAGTAAGCTCTAGTTTTTCCATAATTTTTCCCGAAAACTTAACATGAGAATTCAGTCAGATTATTTCTGACGGCGTCAGCATTACAACCTGACGGCATCAGGCTATAATTTTCTGCAATTTTTGAAAGTTTTGTCTTTCTTCCGGAAACTTAAAAAGCTTTGTTAATTCTTTAACTTGTAATCTCCAGGAATTCTGCAAAAATATTCATTCCACAAGCATTATATCCTATTATAGATTATACCGCCGATTTTATGCGAGGTTGGCCTTTATCTTTTTCAGGTTAACAGGTTATTTTGGACAAGAAGATGATTTATATTTTGGAAGGGAAGCTTTGAGCGTTCATCTTTCTTGGAAGAAGATCTAACCATGTTACTTCACTATCCACATCAAACGAATCAGGGGAGTATTTGATTTAATTCTTTCATTTTATTTACTTTTACATCTTCTATTTGAACATTGGGGACAATGTTCGGTTTAAGTGTAAGGGGGGTAAATGAAGGCACCGTAGAGAATACAATTGCGCTTGATTTTTGTTTGTTTGATAGTAAATTTGTAATAAAACCGAGAGAAATATTTGTTAGGGCAATTTTAGCGCCAATTTAAAATTTTTTACAACATTTAAAAGTGAAACTTTGGTCTTAATGAGCGTCTCATGGATAGGAAATTGTATGACTAGCACAAAACCGTACCACTAAAAAAATTTTCCCCAAATATGTGAGGTTCACCCCTAGAATTGGTAGGAAAAGCATCTATCGTTGATGCTATGATGTGAGTACCGGTAGCACTTAGATTCTAGAACTTGCGTTAGGACCATCTCAAATCCACAAGTGAGACTACATTCGTGTAGTTAAGATCTACTACATGATAAGAGGCATTAGGATTAACCCATTGTTCTACACCCGTGTTTTTGTTATAATTACGTTGGCTACATTGGTCAAGTAATTCTCCCACACCCTTTGCGTTGTACCCATTTTTGGTATACGATACCCCTAGTACACCCCTCCGAGCCTATCTTTTCATTTCGACCTTTGAGCATCTTACTCAAAGTGAGAATTTGTTACACCCCACTTAAATGTACACCCAAATCGCCTTAGCCTACCTTGTATGCACTCACCTGTAGTGCATTATTGTGACAACATTTGTTAAACCCTTTGTTAATTATCTAGTCGATTACATGGTTGCTAAGTCGAGTCATATCCTTGTACATATTGTTTTGGGACGATTGGGACTCATGGGTAAAGTACTAGTGTAATGGAGTAATGGGGAAGAACAACATTATTACCCCCATATATGCTAAATATTTTAAAAGTACTCCAAGTTTTTCAATTATCTTAATTCGAGTCATTAGAATTGTAATTGTAAAGTTATGTAAAAATTNACCCTTTGTTAATTATCTAGTCGATTACATGGTTGCTAAGTCGAGTCATATCCTTGTACATATTGTTTTGGGACGATTGGGACTCATGGGTAAAGTACTAGTGTAATGGAGTAATGGGGAAGAACAACATTATTACCCCCATATATGCTAAATATTTTAAAAGTACTCCAAGTTTTTCAATTATCTTAATTCGAGTCATTAGAATTGTAATTGTAAAGTTATGTAAAAATTCAAGTGTAAGGGGAGAACCGAGGCCCCTATGATGTATTATTTTGGATGGTAGGGCAAGAGTGTATGAAAAAAAAATCGAAAAATCAAGAAAAATACAAAAAAAATTAGAAAAAGAAAAGTAGAAAAAACATACGGACTACCATCCCGTTTCCTTTTATGTTTCTTTTAAGTTCTTGTTATTTTGTTTTTAGCTTAAGATTGAGTCGAGTCTTGGCTTAGCAACGTTGTATAGTGCATGTATTTGATCATGATAATTAACTCGCCACCATTAAAATACTCTTTATTCCAACCAACCGTGTTTATCATATCCCTGCACCTTACGTTACAACCCTTTGGAAAGCCCTCTTTGATAGTTTATCTTAGGTGCTTACGCCTAGTGGAGGAGTAATTGATCCTCTCCCAAGCCTATGGTAATCAATTTGCTATGACAGGTAGTGAGTGATATTTTCCGTTTTCATTTATGAGATATAATTCTATGACACTTGAGAGATGAGAGTATCCAAACACTATTTGTGAGGTGCTAGTGTATGTTTTCCGTGCTTATTATGATTAGGGTCGAATGACTATTTGTTGTAATTACTTTTATATTTGTGTTAAATGACCCCTAACTCATATTTTGATTGGAATAAAAGCTCATTTGCTTGAGGAGAAGCAAATCTCAAGTGTAAGGGTATTTGATGAGACGAAAAGTGTACCCGTTTTAGGGGGTCATTTAAGCCCTAATTCGAGTAAATGTGATCAAATAATGCCCTAAATCGTTCCTTTTGTCATTTTAGGTACTTTTGAGAAGAATTCTGGAAAACATGCATATTTGGACTTTTTTGGAGCATAAAAGTGAAGAAAACGACAAAGTCTCAAAAGAAGCTGGATTTCCTACCTGACGGCGTCAGAGTCACAAGGTGTTGCCGTCAGCCAACATTGACAAAGGAGTAAAATCAGATTACACTAGACGCCCAATGAAGAAAACAAGATGTTTACACCTGACGGCGTCAGGTGTTAAATGGAGTAGGCCGTCAGGTATAATGCTAAAGAGTGACGGCCCAGAGTGCATTAAAGGGTGACGGCGTCAAAAGTAGATCTAGGCCATCCGAGAACCCTAGTGGCGGTGAGCTGACGGCATCAGACTCTATAACCTGACGCCGTCAGAATGTATTTTCTATATATACTTTTCTATTTTTCCTTCATTAGTGTGGAACTTTTGGTGCAACTTAGGGCAAAACCCTAAAGATGTTTTAGCGGTAATTTTAAGGGTTTTCCACCCTTGAAACCTTCATGTTCAATTAAAGATAAGTCCTCACTAAAATTAATCAATATGTCTATGTGTTGGTTAATCATATCTTATGCTTGTCTTTCAATTAACATGCTAGGTGATGTGCGCGGGATTGCGACCACGCAAACAGGTTTTACCTCTCGAGGGATCTAGAGAAGCTTGCAATCCCACCAGGCAGTGTACCTGATCGGTGTAGTATAGTGTAGTGGTAAGTACGGGGGATTGATCATTCTCTCACAGGGAATAATGTTCGTTAGGATAGAAAAGCTACTCTATTAGGTCTAAAGGTGGAAGAAGATTCTTTTTGTATTTTTATATTTTTTAGAAAGCAAGTAAAAATCTCGGTTTTTGAAGGAGTGGGCGGAATTAGTTGCTAGTCAACTAACCCAAAAACTACTATTGCAATAAAAATAAAATAACTAAAACTATTGTGGTTGTGAAAACTTATATGGAGACAAATGTGTTTACTTAGACTTCCTTACTCCCTAACTATCTTTTACCGGTTAATTGGTATGTATATTAATTGCGTGGATGAAGGGTGTATTCCTAATAACTCATGGAGTGGCATACATATCTCTCCAATTCTATGAGCTCTTATCTCCTCCTACAACTATGCACTACATAATCATAGGGATTGTAAACAGTGGCTCATGCGTTAAATACTACCTTAATAGCCTAGTATGCCTTGGCTACATGTTTCTTAAGACGTTCAAGCACGTTACCATAAAGGAGGTTGGCCAGTTTTCTTAAGCCTAACATCGATGGAACAATCATCCAAAACAAATAACAACACACCAATCAACCAATAATTAATAGTTAGGTTTCATTAGATCTAAGCAAACACAAGAAGAATTTAGCCTAGCATGTTAATTTAAAGACAAGCATAAGAGATAATTAACCAACACATAGACATATTGATTAAATTAAGTGTGGACTTATCTTCAATTGAACATGAGGGTTCCAAGGGTGGAAAAACCCTTAAAATTACAGCATAATCGTCTTTAGGGTTTTGCCCTAAGTTGTACCACAAGTTCCACCCTAATGAAGGAAAAATAAGAAAGTATATATAGAAAATACACTCGGACGGCGTCAGGTTATAGTGTCTGACGCCGTCAGCTCGCCGCCACTAGGGTTCTCGGATGGCCTAGATCTGTTTCTGACGCCGTCACCCTCTATATCCTTCTGGGCCGTCAATCTTTAGTTTAAAACCTAACGGCCTACCTCATTTAACACCTGACGGCGTCAGGTGTAAATGTTCCAAAATCTTTCTGGCACGTCAAGTGTAAAGTAGTTTCACTCCTTTGTCAATGTTGGCTGACGGCGTCACCTTGTGACTCTGACGACGTCAGGTAGAAATTCAGCTTCTTTTAAGATTTTGTCATTTTCTTCACTTTTATGCTCCAAAAACGTCCAAATATGCATGTTTTCCAGAATTCTTCTCAAAAATACCTAAATTGACAAAAGGAACGATTTAGGGCATTATTTGATCACATTTACTCGAATTCGGGCTTAAATGACCCCTTAAAACGGGCACACTTTTCGTCTCATCAAATACCCTTACACTTGAGATTTGCTTGTCCTTAAGCAAATGAGCTTTTATTCCAATCAAAATATGAGTTAGGGGTCATTTAGCACGAATATAAAAGTAATTACAACAAGTAGTCATTCGACCCTAATCATAACAAGCACGGAAATCATACACTAGCACCTCACAAATAGTGTTTGGATACTCTCATCTCTCAAATGTCATAGAATTATATCTCATAAATGAAAACGGAAAATATCACTCACTACCTGTCATAGCAAATAGATTACCATAGGTTTGGTAGAGGATCAATTACTCCTCCACTAGGCGTAAGCACCTAAGATAAACTATCAAAGAGGGCTTTCCAAAAGGTTATAATGTAAGGTGTAGGGATATGATAAACACGGTCTGGTTGGAATAAAGGGTATTTTAATGGTGGCGAGTTAATTATCATGATCAAATACATGCACTATACAACGTTGCTAAGCCAAGACTCGACTCAATCTTAAACTAAAAATGAAATAACAAAAGCTTAAAAGAAACATAAAAGGAAACGGGATGGTAGTCCGTATGTTTTTTTCACATTTTTTTGTATTTTTTTGATTTTTCGATTTTTTTTTCATACACTCTTGCCCTACCATCCAAAATAATACATCAAAGGGGCCTCGGTTCTCCCCTTACACTTGAATTTTACATAACTTTACAATTACTATTCTAATGACTCGAATTAAGATAATTGAAAAACTTGGAGTACTTTTAAGATGTTTAGCACATATGGGGGTAATAATGTCGTTCTTCCCCATTACTCCATTACACTAGTACTTTACCCATGAGTCCCAATCGTCCCAAAACAATATGTACAAGGATATGACTCGACTTAGCAACCATGTAATCGACTAGATAATTAACAAAGGGTTTAACAAATATTGTCACAATAATGCACTAAAAATGAGTGCATACAAGGTAGGCTAAGGCGATTTGGGTGTACATTTAAGTGGGGTGTAACAAATTCTCACTTTGAGTAAGATGCTCAAAGGTCGAAACGAAAGGATAGGCTCTAAGGGGTGTACTAGGGGTATCGTGTACCAAAAATGGGTACAACGCAAAGGGTTTGGGAGAATTACTTGACCAATGTAGCCAACGTAATTATAACAAAAACACGGGTGTAAAACAATGGATTAATCCTAATGCCTCTTATCATGTAGTAGATCTTAACTACACGAATGTTGTCTCACTTGTTGATTTGAGATGGTCCTAACGCAAGTTCTAGAATCTAAGTGCTACCGGTACACACATCATAGCACCAAAGATGGATGCTTTTCCTACCAATTCTAGGGGTGAACCTCACATATTTGGGGTGGAAAATTTTTTAGTGGTACGGTTTTGTGCTCGTCATAAAATTTTCTATCCATGAGACGCTCATTAAGACCAAGGTTTCATTCCTAAATGTTGTAAAAAAATTTAAATTGGCGCTAAAATTGCCCTAACAAATATTTCTCTTGGTTTTATTACAAATTTACTATCAAACAAAACAAAACTCAAGTGCAATTGTATTCTCTACGGTGCCTTCATTTACCCCCCCCCCCCTTACACTTAAACCGAACATTGTTTCCAATGTTCAAATANGTTTTATTACAAATTTACTATCAAACAAAACAAAACTCAAGTGCAATTGTATTCTCTACGGTGCCTTCATTTACCCCCCCCCCCTTACACTTAAACCGAACATTGTTTCCAATGTTCAAATAGAAGATGTGAAAGTAAATAAAATGAAAGAATGAAATCAAATACTCCTCTGATTCGTTTGATGTGGATAGTGAAGTAACACGGTTAGATCTTCTTCCAAGAAAGATGAACGTTCAAAGCTTCCCTTTCAAAATATAAATCATCTTCTCGTCCAAAATAACCTGTTAACCTGAAAAAGATAAAGGCCAACCTCGCATAAAATCGGCGGTATAATCTATAATAGGATATAATGCTTGTGGAATGAATATTTTTGCAGAATTCCTGGAGATTATAAGTTAAAGAATTGACAAAACTTTTTTAATGTTTCCGGAAGAAATACAAAACTTTCAAAAATTGCAGAAAATTATGGCCTGACGCCGTCAGGTGTAATGCCTGACGCCGTCAGAAATGATCTGACAGAATTCTCATGTTAAGTTTCCGGAAAATTTCTGGAAAAACTAGAGCTTACTTCCTAGAATTCCTGCAAAAATTCATTATGACTCGATACAAGCATTTGACTCAAACAAATACTAATATGTATGTTAATTTACATTGTTCTGATTCATGTTCATTCGTTCTTAATAAACCGATTTAGATTTCCCTTACACTTAGCTTTTGCAAAATACCTTTATATGTAGTTAAGACGAAGTTAAAAACAAAATAAAGCATTTTCACAAGTTAGTTTGAAGCATGAATCAATAACAAGAAATATAACTTACATACGAAAACAAATAAACAAACAAAACAAACAAACAAAACACACAAAGCATGGGTTGCCTCCCAAGAAGCGCTTTTCTTTATTAACGAGTCTTGTAGCTAGACTCAAAGTCACCCTATCCGACATAGGTGAGTTCCGCATCGAGGATATCCTTAGGGTTGATTTTGGTTGGAAGTGCCCTATTGGTGCGTTTGGTGAAATATGACCTCTCAAACTTCTCTCCATCTGGATCATATAGAGTTATCTTTATGTGCCACGATCCATCTCCTTCCTTAGGTGGCTTTTCCCAATTCCATTTATGTTTATCACCTTCGCTTTTCCATTTATTCATGGCTAGGTTGATTGGCAAAACTCCTAGGAAGTCGGTCATTTTTCTAAAAACTAGGGGATCTTCAAAAGGATCTAGTTCGGTGTCCCTAGCCAAAAGTTGTTCTACCATTTGTGTTCGGTTTACGAATTACTCTTCTAGGTAGAATGGGCGTTGGGGTCCTATAAAGTCTCCTTCTAACCATGGTCCGTATCTAGAGGTCTTCCTATCGGTTGATTCCTCAATGGTGTCGTAGACATGTTTCTTAACATCATAAACCGACCAAGTTTCTCCTTCTCCTACCGCTATCTTGGATTCTTTACAATCAATCATAGCACTAGCGGTCGCTAAAAATCCTCTTCCTATCAACAAGGGGCGTGTAGGGTCGCTAACCATATCGAGGACGTGGAAATCGGCTAGAATTGTCAACTTCCCTATGTGAACTACCACGTCCTTTACTACTCCTACCGGGTATGCTACACTTCCATCCGCTAATCCTATTATTACCTCGGTTTCTTCTAGCTTTCCTAGTTTGAGGGTGGTGTAGAGAGGTAATGGAAGTAAGTTGAGGCTAGACCCAAGATCGGTTAATGTGTCATAAGTTTCTGAATTACCGATCTTGCACGGTAGGACAAATAGGCCCGGATCTTCTAACTTCTTAGGTAGCTTGTTTCGAACGAAGGCGGTCCCTTTTTCACCTAATTGGAGCTTCTTCTCATATTTTTCTAAGAGGGCGTTATAGTAGGGGGCTCGTTCTAACACATCAATAACCGGACGTTCAAGGTGGAGTTCGTTGAATTCTTCGTCAAGGTCTTGTGTGGGAGGTGTTTCAACTATGTTATCGACCGATTTGGTGTTGGATACCTTATTCTCATGGTCTTTTTGAGGGATTTGGGTTTGTTTGAAACACTTGCTCATGGCGTTGACCGAATAGTATTGTGGGCAAGAACTAGGGGACGAAACCGAGGAAATGGAGTTAACGTTTAGTTTCGGGTTCTTGACCGTGTCGCTCGGGAGGGCTCCCATCTCTCGGTCATTGAGAATCTTCAAAAAGGAATCAATTTTATCGGTCATCTCGCTTTGCTTTTGTTTGAACTCGGATTCAAACTTGGATATACAAGCTTCTTGAGATGCCATAAATTTCGACATCAATCCTTCAAAATTATTGGTACTACCATAGTTGTTGGAAGGATTGTTTTTGAAGGTACGGTTTGAGGGAGGACCGTTGGGTTGAAACCGATTAGGTGGGTTGGAAGAATTGTTTTGTGACATGCTTTGGTTTGACTTCCACCTAAGGTTTGGGTGATTTTTCCATGAGGGGTTGTATGAATCACCGTAAGGGTTTGGCTCGGGTTTGAAAGTGTACCACTTGTCTCCCGCTTCGTCGGTACGCGAGGATGCGTAGTCCGCAAAAGGTTGTTCGGGGAGTTCCATGCAATCACGAGTGTCGTGGGGACCACTACATAATTCGCACGAAGAAGTGATTTTTTTCACTTGGCTTGAAGGTTTAGGAGCTTCGTAGGATTTCATGAGAAACTTGACTTGGTCTTCAAGTTCTATGATCCTACGGTCGGAAGTGCTTGAATTATTTGAAGGAAAAGATATTGCCTTGACTGTTTGATTCAAATCACGGGGATCGTTCCAACTTTCGTTGTCATAAAGAGCAAGATCTTCTAGGAGATCCCATGATTGTTCCACACTTAGATCATGTAGCTTGCCACCGGCCGCTTGGTCAATGGTTTGCCTCGTGGAGAGATTGATGTGGTCATAGAAAATTTGGATTTGGAGCCAAAGGTCTATGCCATGATAAGGGACTGTTTGGAGTAAGTCCTTGAATCGAGTCCATGCCTCGTAGAGGGTTTCGCTTTGGCGTTGTTGGAACGCCAAGATATCATTTCTTAGCTTGGTAGTTCTCCCCGGTGGGAAAAATTGAGCAAGGAAACGAGTTGTGAGATCATCCCAAGAGGTGATGGATCCTGTGGGAAGTCGCTCAAGCCATTGACTAGCTTGGTCTCGCAGAGAGAATTGGAAGAGATGCAATCGGGTCGTCTCTCGAGTGGCAACATCAAGGTCTATGGAATCTACGATTTTGAGAAAATCCTTGAGATGTTGATTTCGATCTTCGAAACGAAGTCCATGGAATGCGCATCCGCTTTGCACCAACCGGATGGTGTCGGATCGCAAGGGAGTGACATTGGCTCCTTGAGTGAGCTCAATGGTGTTGCAATAGCCAAGGTGGCTAGGTCGGGAATACTCTCCTAAGGTACGGGCTCTAGGAGGTTGGTTTGGTTGTGGTGGGTAGTTTGGTTCAGGTGGGTTGTTGGGATCAAGGATGTTACCACCTTCCATGATGGCGGATGGTAAAGGTTACGAACAAAAACACAAAGAAATAAGATAGACTAAAGAAATCCTAGAAAAATAAAATAAAAATCTCACTAGAAAGGATTCTAGCGAGTAGACCTAATAAAATAAAAAATTCTACCTAAACAATAACTATTCCCAGGCAGCGGCGCCAAAAACTTGATGTGCGCGGGATTGCGACCAAGCAAACAGGTTTTACCTCTCGAGGGATCTCGAGAAGCTTGCAATCCCACCAGGCAGTGTACCTGATCGGTGTAGTATAGTGTAGTGGCAAGTACGGGGGATTGATCGTTCTCTCACAGGGAATAGTGTTCGTTATGATAGAAAAGCTACTCTATTAGGTCTAAAGGTGGAAGAAGATTCTTTTTGTATTTTTATATTTTTTAGAAAGCAAGTAAAAATCTCGGTTTTTGAAGGAGTGGGCGGAATTAGTTGCTAGTCAACTAACCCAAAAACTACAATTGCAAATAAAAATAAATAACTAAAACTATTGTGGTTGTGAAAACTTATATTGAGACAAATGTGTTTACTTAGATTTCCTTACTCCCTAACTATCTTTTACCGGTTAATTGGTATGTATATTAATTGCGTGGATGAAGGGTGTATTCCTAATAACTCATGGAGTGGCATTGATATGTGCTAAATTACACATATCTTTCACCTTAGTTTAAGTGTAGAATAGACCAAAAACTAACGCGAAACGCCAAAGATATCGTGTTTTTGTCTGTGCAGGTGTGGATATTGCTAAAACATCACAAAATGCAACATAATAGCCCGAAAAGAGCACGAGATGTGGAAAAGAGTTAAGAAGCCGAGTCAAAGTTGATATTCACTCAAGAAAAGCCCGTGACGAAGTTTTCATTACTTAAAGGCTCGAGAATGTGAAAGAGAAACTTAACCGAAGACTAAAGATGATTATATTATATAAGCTTCCAAAATTCGAGCAAGTGATCACTTTTATATCATCGAAGACTTATTGAAGACTCGTCAACACAATTCCTCAAGATTACAAGGACTATAGATTACTTTTTATAAGTCATTAGCTAGTGTAGCAAAAGTTTATGTGTTATTTTCATGAGATGTAGAAGATAAGGGGGCTAGTTGTAAAAAGAATCCACCATGGATCCTTTAAATACCACCCTTATGCTTCATTAGTAAGCTAGTCATTAAATTTTGTAAGCTTTCATTTTTACTAGTCTTTAATTTTACTTTTAATTTGGTGTCATTTAGTTTACTTGTCAATTTTAAATATCTTGTCATTTTAATGTCTTAAAGCTTTTTACTTGCTTATTTCTTGCTTATTTACATGTTCTTTTCATCTTATTCTCGCTTATTGCTTCTACCTTGATTCAATATAAGCTCACCAAAGTTGCACCACCTTTGCATGAAATCCATTTCGTGCCTTATTATCATGGGGTGAGTTTATTTTGGTCTTGGTAGTTTGCGAAAGCTTTTGTTACA
>LBNU01034475.1:9285-39231 GCA_014162995.1 Artemisia annua | reverse complement strand
AACCAATAATTAATCGTTAGGTTTCATTAGATCTAAGCAAACACAAGAAGAATTTAGCCTAGCATGTTAATTGAAAGACAAGCATAAGAGATAATTAACCAACACATAGACATATTGATTAAATTAAGTGTGGACTTATCTTCAATTGAACATGAGGGTTCCAAGGGTGGAAAAACCCTTAAAATTACAGCAAAATCGTCTTTAGGGTTTTGCCCTAAGTTGTACCACAAGTTCCACCCTAATGAAGGAAAAATAAGAAAGTATATATAGAAAATACACTCTGACGGCGTCAGGTTATAGAGTCTGACGCCGTCAGCTCACCGCCACTAGGGTTCTCGGATGGCCTAGATCGGTTTCTGACGCCGTCACCCTCTATATCCTTCTGGGCCGTCACTCTTTAGTTTATAACCTGACGGCCTACCTCATTTAACACCTGACGGCGTCAGGTGTAAATGTTCCAAAATATTTCTGGCCCGTCAAGTGTAAAGTAGTTTCACTCCTTTATCAATGTTGGCTGACGGCGTCACCTTGTGACTCTGACGCCGTCAGGTAGAAATTCAGCTTCTTTTGAGATTTTGTCGTTTTCTTCACTTTTATGCTCCAAAAACGTCCAAATATGCATGTTTTCCAGAATTCTTCTCAAAAGTACCTAAAATGACAAAAGGAACGATTTAGGGCATTATTTGATCACATTTACTCGAATTCGGGCTTAAATGACCCCTTAAAACGGGTACACTTTTCGTCTCATCACTAGGCTAGATTCTTCTTGTGTTTGCTTAGATCTAATGAAACCTAACTATTAATTATTGGTTGATTGGTGTATTATTACTTGTTTGGGTGAATGTTTCATCAATATTAGGCTTAAGAAAACTGGCGATGCTCCTATATGGTAATACGCTTGAACGTCTTAAGAAACATGTAACCAAGGCATACTAGGTTATTAAGGTAGTATTTAATGCGTGAGCCACTGTTTACAATCCCTATGATTATGTGTACGCATGGTTGTAGGAGGAAATAAAAGCTCATAGAATTGGGGAGATATGTATGCCACTCCATGAATTGTTAAGGAATACACCCGTCATCCACACAATTAATACACACACCAATTAACCTGTAAAAGATAGTTAGGGAGTAAGAAAATCTAAGTAAACACATTTGTCTCCATATAAGTTTTCACAACCACAATAGTTTTAGTTATTTATTTTTATTTGCAATTGTAGTTTTTGGGTTAGTTGACTAGCAACTAATTCCGCCCACTCCTTCAAAAACCGAGATTTTACTTGCTTTCTAAAAAAATATAAAAATACAAAAATAATCTTCCTTCACCCTTAGACCTATTAGAGTAGTTTTTCTAACCTAACGAACACTATTCCCTGTGAGAGAACGATCAATCCCCCGTACTTACCATTACACTATACTACACCGACCAGGTACACTGCCTGGTGGGATTGCAAGCTTCTCGAGATCCCTCGAGAGGTAAAGCCTGTTGTGTGGTCGCAATCCCACGTCATCACACATAACATCACTTTTTGCTTAAAATCAAAAACTTTAGTGTGCTGGTGACTTGTAAACTTTAGAACATGGCTTGTATACTACTCGAGACCACCATAATGAGTATTATTGATATAATTGGAGTGACTTGTCTAACTTGGTAAAATTCTAGGATTACACCCAAAAAGCCTTTATATGTTTTGTAATATTAACTAACTACACCGGTTAGTTAACCCCCGTATAAACCCTTTTGTTACTCTCATTTTTAGAGTAATATACCCCTAGAAAAACCCTTAGAGCCATTCCTTTCATTTCTTACACCTTTGTTAAAATGTTTCTTTACACCCTTACACCTTAGCCTACCTTGTAGATTGAAATCTGTGGTTAGTTACTTTAGGTAAAGTGTGTTTCCTTACATTACATGTGTTCGCGTGCGTAATTCATTATCTTTGGTTAGGTTGGGAAACTGCACAATGCAATTAGAGTGAAAGTACATATTGTATATTTTTTGTTTATTTTTCGTGTGTTTACTACTTTCACTATTACAGTTATTTTCTGAAAGTTATGAAAAGTATGGAAAAATTATCCGGAAAAATCGTGATAGAAAAGTTGTGAAAGTTTACACAAGTGGAAAAAAAATCAAAAAAATCGAAAAAATAGAAAAGAAAAAGAAAGAAGAAAAAGTTGGAAGTTTGTTTTAACCAACTTATGTAAAGTTATGTAAGTGGTTCATATGTCCACCATTTGTTGTATATTATATTTATGATTGAATGAGAGTTGGCCGTTACGGGAACGCCAACTAAGGTTATTCTTTGTTTAAGATTTTACTGAGTATAATTCGTGTCTACCTAAAGCGTGAGTTACATGAGTCAAAACCGTGAGTTATTCAATGATATGAGTCTTATTCATGGGATGGTTGGGAAAGTAATTAACCACACTTCGGATTTTAATCTATCTGTTTTGTTTATTTTTTTTATTTTACACCAATTTATATCCCAAAAATTATCCATACCCTATATCATTCTTCATCCGAACCTTTGATTTATTGAGATTAGGGATTTGAGCAATCTTAAGTATCGTAGTCGTGGATTCGGCTATGTATTTTTAATTTTGTCGCCCTTTTTGCTATAATAATATTGGTAAAGATTACTTGGTCCTATCTTTAGCCTATTCGAGTTAAGGAATTGAGCAATTGCGAGTATCGTGGTCGTGGATTCGATCATGTATTCGCGATTTTGTCACCTTTTCTGGAATATAAGATCGATAGAGATTAAAAAGGATGATCAACCCTTAACCAACTAACCCATTTTACCGCTTTAGACTTGTTACTCCTTGGCTTTAGTGGGGGAGATGCGTATACTTGTCAAGCTTATGATAGAATATTCGTCACAACTAGCAACTAAACGATTTAGAATTGTTTTATATTGAAAAATTATTTTGTTTCTACTTTGTTAAGTGGTTGGTTCTGTGATTATGATAAAACGAATACGTGCAACTATTAAAAACTAATCCTAATACCTTTTAGGATACATTTTCATAAGATTAAATTTAAGGTTTACTTGGGGACAAGTAAAGTTCAAATTGGGGGATATTTGATGAACTCAAATAAGTACATTTTAGTATCATAATTTATCCAATTTAATTAACTTGTTTTACTTTATTATGTATGAGAATCGGTGTTTTAATGTTTACCTTAGTGATTCTCAGATAAAAACAGGTAAAAGGTGAAACTTGGCGATTTTGGACTAATTACGGAGCAAAAAGAGCAAGATGTCAAAAGTCTACTGAAATCTAGAAGATGCGTCGTTTCTCACTCAACAGATACGCCGCAATATCATACTTAGATGAATTCGAAGACCATTGCCTGACTTTGAAGAATGCGCCGCATGGAATTCTACCATGCGCCGCATATGAAACTTTGGTCAAAGAAGAAGACCAAGCTCGTTCTACTCCAGATACGGCGCATCACACAATTGACATACGGCGTATCACTATCAAGACTTCACCAGAAACAATCCAAGACAACTGAAGGACATGCGCCGCATAAAGATTCAAGTTATGTCACATCTAAAGGCGGTGTACGAATATTCCAGAATATAATAAGCTTGGACCCCACGCGAAGTTAAGTCAATGCGCCGCATCTTACCACTACATGCGCCGCATCAAACCCTCAGATAGAAACTATAAATACCCCAAGACCTAGACGAATTTGGTGTGCACCATAACCCTAAGGAAACGAATTCAGACGAACAAGCAACACAAGGCACACCCCAAACGAAGATCTTAGAGCTGTAAGAAGGTCCTGCATGTATTTAATTCATTAGTAGTTTTGTTTTATTGTAATAGTAAGCTTTAATTCATCAGGATTGATGGCCGGTAGTTTGTGAGTACGCAATAATCAAATGCCCGCCTTAAAATTGCTTTCCCATCGATTAAAGTTTATATGTTTGATTTTTTTGGTGAACTTATATTAGTGCATTGATTACCTCTGTGTCTAGCTGAGCACTGCTGGGCCGCCATCCCCTTCCTCGCCTACTTACTCTGATGTCTTTGGATGAGTAGGATATTCATAAGTAATCATTAATGGTTTACTCACCGATATAATAGCCAACGAGTACGGATTAACTTTATACACTTCATATAAAACTAGCAATAAAACAAGCGACAAGCTATCTTAATTATCAGGACAGGTCTTCTTATTGTCTCTACTATATATCTGTGTACGTGTATGCTATTCGCTGATTTGTTCTCATTAGTATTTACTGTTTAATTAGATAACCAAACTGTGGCAGTCTCTCAGGCTGAAACCCCCTATCATTAGATTAGACTGTAAAACTAACTTAGATATTAAAATACTGATTAGGATAATTAGATAATACGTTCCACTCTTAGTGATCGACACTCTGCTTACCATTATATGCAAACTGACCGGGTACACTGCTCGTTAAGTGTGTGTGTTATTGATAAGTCGGCTAAATATAAATGTAAAACTTGAGTAGGCATTAACACAGCTAAACCGCAATGACACATCACGGCATCAGAACTCATAGAAGATCTTGCTCTCTATGACAACGAAAGTTGGAGTGATCCCCGTGATTTGAACAAAACGGTCAAGGCAATATCTTTGCCTTCAAATAATTCAAGCACTTCCTACCGTAGGATCATGGAACTTGAGAACCAAGTCAAGTATCTAATGAAATCCTACGAAACTCCTAAACCTTCAAGCCAAGTGAATAAAATCGCTTCTTCATGCGAGTATTGTAGGGGTCCCGACGACACTCGAGATTGCATGGAACTCCCCGAACAAGCTTTTACCAATTACGCATCCTCGCGTACTGACGGAGCGGGAGAGAAGTGGTACACGTTCAAACCCGAGCCAAACCCTTACGGTGATTCCTACAACCCCTCTTGGAAAAATCACCCAAACTTTAGGTGGAAACAAAACCAAAACACACCCCAAAACAATTCTTCCAATCCACCTAATCGTTTTCAATCAAACGGTTCATCCTCAAACCGTACTTTCAATAACAATCCCTCCAATAATTATGGTAGTACCAATAACCTTGAGGGAATGATGTCTAAGTTTATGGCATCTCAAGAAGCTCCCATGGCTTAGTTCGAATCCGAATTTAATCAACAACAAACGGAGATGACCAATAAGATAGACAACTTATTGAAAGCATTCAACAACCAAGGGGTGTCATCATCAAATAAGGACGCTAGGAACACAAGTAGCGGACCCCAAATCAAGGACCCCTCATCTTCCAAACATGTCCACTTTGTTAACGTTGTCACTATTAAGCCAATCCCCAAAAATTAATTAGATAGTGACCATAAGGAGGAAGTTAAGAAAGTTGAGGAGAGTAAGGAAAGGGAAGTAGAAGAAGTAGATGATTGGGAGGACTACTTCAATAGGTTACCCACTAAGGAAGAACGTGCATACCATAAGGATTTATTCGATGACCCCGAGACACCATACTTCCTAGGTAACCCAATCATCAAAACAGGTGACCCTTCCAACATCAATATACCATGCAACATAGGTCACTTGCATGTTTGGAAAGCTTACATAGATCTTAAGTCTCCCGTAAACATCATGGCTAGAGCCTACTACAATCTAGTAATGAAAAAGCAACTGGGATTTAGGACATTTCCTAGCACGGAATGGATAAGCAATTTTGTAGGTAGAGTTAGGGGACTACATGTCAATGTAGGAAATTTCACCTACGTCACCGACTTCGTGATTGTTGAGGATATTCGTCCGGTAGTAGATGCATGCTTAGTAGTTTTGGAAAGCCGTTTGTTGAGGCCTCTAAAATGAATTATGACCCATCTCTAGGGATAGTTAGGTTCAAGGACGAGACCGATGATGTAGCTTACCAAATGCCATATAAGATAGAGCAATACCGACTCTTGTCAAACATCGAGAAGGAGCATAAGCAAGCGGTCTACTATAGGAATGATGAGGATAGACGTAGAGGAGTAGACTGTGTTATGAGTAGGATATTTGGTTTCTACAAGGAATGCTTGCAACTAGGTCCGGAATATAAGACTAAACCCGAGGATGACCTAGAGACCGTGACCAACGAAGAGGTCACGTAATAGAGAGTGACTTTGAGTCTACCTACAAGACTCGTTAATAAAGAAAAGCGCTTCTTGGGAGGCAACCCAAGCTTTATTTGTTTTGAGTGTTGTTTGTTTGAATTTATTTGTTTCCGTATGTATGTTCTATTTTTATTATTATTGATTCAGGATTCAAATTTAAAATTGTGAAAATGCTTTATTTTGTTTTTAACTTCGTCTTAACTACATATAAAGGTATTTTGCAAAAGATAAGTGTAAGGTAAATCTAAATTTGTTTATAAGAACGAATTGGAACATGAACTGTAACGATATAAAATAAACATACATATTCGTATTTGTTAGAGTCAAATGCTTGTATCGAGTCATAATGAAATTTTGCAGGATTCAGGAGTTGAGGCAATTGTTTTTCCTGAAATTTTCCGGAAACTAAACATAAGGATTCTGTCAGATCAATTCTGACGGCGTCAGCCTTTGATTCCAGAAAACGTTTTTAAAATTTAGTTTTTCTGCCGGATTATAAAAATTACTGCATCTCTAATTCCAGGAATCTGCAAAACTTTCATTCCACAAGCATTATATCCATATATAGAATTTGCCGCTGAGTTTATGCAAGGTTTGCCTAGATTGTTTTCTCAGGTTTAACAGGTTATTTTGGACAAGAAGATGAACATGGAATCAGGTTCATGACATCAAGCTTTTGGAGTCGCTTTGAGCTTAGAGCTTTTACATCATCTTGGAAGAAGATCTAACCATGTTACCACATGATCCACATCAAACGAATCAGGGGAGTATTTGTTTCATCTTTTATTTTCTACTTTTACATCTTTTATGTGAACATTGGGGACAATGTTCGGTTTAAGTGTAAGGGGTGTAAATGAAGGCACCTTAGAAAATGCAATTACGCTTGATTTTTGTTTTGTTTAATGGTATTTGTGTAATAAAAATGAGAGAAATACTTGTTAGGGCAATTTTAGCGCCAAATTTAAATTTTTTTACAAGATATAGGAGTGAAACTTTGGTCTTAATAAGCGTCTCATGGATAGGGAATTGTATTACTAGCACAAAAACCGTACCACTCAAAAAATTTTCCCCCAAATATGTGAGGTTCACCCCTACAATTGTTAGGAAAAGCATTCATCTTTGATGCTTGTGTGTGTATCGGTAGCCTATAGATTCTAGAACTTGCGTTAGGACCATCCCAAATCCACAAGTGAGACTACATTCATGTAGTTAGATTTACTACATGATAAGAGGCATTAGGATAACCCATGTTTTATACCCATATTATAATTACATTGACTTCATTGGTCAAGTAATTCTCTCACACCTTTGCGTTGTACTCAATTTTAATACACGATACCCCTAGTACACCCCTCAGAGCCTATCTTTTCGCTTCTAACTTTAAGCATTTTACTTAAAGGAAGAATTTGTTTTCAATATGTCGCTTGTTTTTCAATTAACATGCTAGGCTAGGTCTTTATTGTGTTTGCTTAGATCTAATGAAACCTAGCTACTGATTATATGTTGTTGGTTTGCTTGTGATTAATGTGGGTGGGTGAAGTCGATGTTAGGCTTAAGAAAACTTGCTAACCTCCTATACGGTAACTTGCTTGAACGTCTTAAGAAACATGAATCGGATGTGTACTACGATTATTTGGTTGTATTTAATGCATGAGCGAATTCTAATGATCCCATGTTAGGAGCTTTTAGTCGGCTCGACATAGGAGTGAAGTAGGAGCTTATAGAGTTAGGGAAGATCGTACACGGCCCTACGAATGGTTTAAAGGAATACAACCCGTCATCCACATAATTACAACAAACCAATTAACATATAAAAGATAGCTAGGGAGTAAAGAAATCTAAGTAAACATATATTTCTCTCATATAAGTTTCACAACCACTTTAATTTTCTTGTTATTTTATTTTAATTGCAAAAGTAGTTATTTGGGTTAGTTGACTAGCAACTAATTCCGCCCACTCTTCCAAAAACTGAGATTGTTACTTGCTTTCATAAAATATAAAAATACAAAAAAAATTGTCCCTCAACCCCTAGACCTAATTAGAGTAGCTTTTCAAGCCTAACGACATTATTCCCTGAGAGAACGATCAATCCCCCGGTACTTGCCACTTCACTATACTACATCGGTCAGGTACACTGCCTGGTGGGAGTTGTAAGCTTCTCAAGATCCCTTGAGAGGTAAAACCTAAGTGCAAATGTTGCAAAACCCACGCATCAACAACAAACAAACAACCTACCCAAGACCTCTTTAATGAGATCTTGACGAACATAGTGTGCTTCGGTTACGATTGAAATAAAGAAGGTTTATGCTGCGTTTGTGATAAGGAGATGAAAAAAAATATTATTATGATGCTGCGTTTTTTATATGTAGAAAGACGAGCTATTTAGGTGTGTGACTGCCATAGAGATATAAGGGTGGATTTATTTGATGTGTTGTGTTCGTTTGTTAAGGAGTTATAAGGTTGGAAAGATTGAAATATGCGTATTATTTTGGAGAAGGAGATATTTAGTGACTGTAATTAATTTTTTAGATGGAGAGAATGTTGGATGAGGACCTTGAATGTTATATGTGTTTAGGTTTCCATAACGAAGAACTTATATTCTAAAGGGTGTAGGGTTTGTTGTGGATTTTGGTTGGACATTAGATAATAATTATGGGCTTGCTGGATTTTTTAAAGTTGGGTTATCCGAAAATTTTGTTAAATTAATTGTGAGGTTGGGCTTATCTAACTATCTTCACAATATTATCGTGTATCGTTTTTATATTTTTAAAAGTATCGGTGCACTCTACAATTTTTGTATGAAATAGTTTTTTTTTTTTTTTTTTTCATTTAAAATCTCGCTATTTATAAAATTATTGTCACAAAACGCATATAATTAGAAAACGTTGCACGCCAAAATTTTAAATTCAGGGTACCCGCCGCCGCATCACGCGGGTACCCTGCTAGTTTTATTAAAAGACTGTAAATCGTTTAACACCGTATGTTACACAATTCAACCGATAATTAGGTGAGCCTAATGGTATCCCAATAAAATACACGTCTCATCAGATCTTGATACGTAACTCTTCTGGAAACAAATCTTTATTGTTCCATCACTTGTTTTCTCATCTTCAAAAGCTCCTTGATTTCAGGATTTAGTGACCCCCCACCCAAAGTAATTATTCAAACTTTGCTCTGTTAATATTTATTTAATTTCATCTATATGTATACATTTGGAACAATTGCATTTATTTGATATATGTTTCTTAGATTTTGCTTAGTTATGCTTGTCGTTTTTTAGCCTGGTGCGTTAGGGGGTAACATTTTACTATAGTAATTTATGAGAGCTTAACGAACCGATAATTAATTTTTGGGTTCTGATAAACATCTCCCTGTGTTTAAGAGGTTAGGACATGTTAAAAGTTTTGTACTTTTAGTATAATCACCCCAATGTGGTGAAAGTACAAAAGTTAAGCCGGACTTATTTACTTTAACCATAAGTTCATAATCATGGCTAAGGGCTATGTTTAGCAAAACCCTCAATTCTTTACCTGATACTCGTTATTTGCAACACTTGCTAACGTTATATTGGTATAAAATCATATCATACTCATTTGCAAATGATAAAAGCTTGTCCCCCGTTCGATACACATATTAGAGTTACCTCTTGGGTATCATGTAGTCTCTGCCGCGATGGCATGGTCATGGTCTCTCGTATGTAGTTAGCTCGATAAGAACATATGAACTACCCTGTATATTCTGTGATGCTTTTGTTAGCAATAGAATCATAGCGATAAACAAGAAAAATCGAATATTGACTACAAACTCTGAGTGCATTATTCCAACTTTTAGGTTGCGAGTTGAAGTTTCTTTAGAGACATTGTGGCAGATTTTTGACCAAAGGAATAGAAAGATAGTACTGAATCAGTTGCTTTGATTTAAAATGTTAGGTTTCTTGCTAAGTTCTAAAATATATGTTAGTTTTCATGGTCTTATAAAAACATCATATATGTTTGGTAGCATCAAAAGTAGCTAACTACTTTGTATTATTCTTACTCCTGAATTTTGTGTCTATTACAGGCACATTACATACAGTAGTGCTTCTACCATTGTATCAAGGTATGTGGTTGGATGACTGTTAATACGTCTTTAGCACATTCTGGTATTAAGTTCGCTGCTATTTGTTAGGCCTTATAGTTCCTAACTTCCTGTAAAGTCTTGTTTAATCAGTGTATATATAAACAGATGCTATTTTGGACTTCTCAATAAGAACTGAACTTGTAGTTTGTCGATTCATTTAGGTTTTCATCGGATATTTTTTACTGTATCTTTTTTGTTGCTTGTTTAAAAATCTCGGTAGAAATTTGTACCAAGTCTATTATAAATGCTGATTTCTGTATGTTAACATTGGTAGTTGTTTTTTTGATCAGATATTCTTGACTTCTTGTATATGGTTCCTTCCCTGGCAATGGACAGTGGCACAATTCGGAAATTTGAAGTCGCTTAAGTTTTGAAGCAATGAAAAGTAATACATGGAGATGGGTTTTAGGTTTAACTTATATACTTGCTGTTGCAACCATTTGGATTGCTGCTAGTTTTGTAGTTCAGTCAGTCGTTGATGGGGGCGTCTCACCATTTCTCATTACGTACATATGTAATTCATTGTTTGTAATATATATTCCATTAGTAGAAATCGGGCGTTATTTAGAGGATAAGTATGGAAGTTTGCTTTTTTGGAGAAATAGAGATGATAGTAGTTCACCAAGAACGCAAGAATCCGAGGCAATTACCCTTCTTGTAGAAAAAGATGAGGGTGTTCAGACTACTGGATTAGACATTGGTACAGTTACGGAAGAAGCTGTCGATGATGATGAGGATGATGATGATCTTGCCTTGGGAACTAATGTTGTATTGGAGCAACATGCCATTGGATATGCTACTGGAGAATTGGACTCAAAAGGACGTTGGACTCGTATAAGACTTGCGAAAGTCAGCCTTTTGATTTGCCCATTCTGGTTTCTTGCGCAACTCTCGTTTAATCTGTCTTTGAAGTATACTACTGTCACAGTAAGCATCTATGATCTATAATTACTTTTTCCTTTAATCACACAAATTTTAAAAATCAAGTAAAAAACCTGCTGAAAGTGCACAAACGGTGACTTTACCTGATATCTTACAATAAATCCTAATGGGATACTTATTTTGTCGTAATGGTTTCTATGCAATGATGCAATTATTATTTTGTTCAATACAGTCAAATACCATCTTGAGCAGTGCATCCAGCCTCTTCACGTTTTTGGTTTCTCTTGCATTCTTGGGGGAGAAATTCACTTGGATAAAGTTGTTGAGTGTTCTCCTTTGCATGGGAGGTACTATAATTGTCAGTTTAGGTGACTCCAGTACTGGCACAAGTGCAACGGCTTCAAACCCTACCCTTGGAGATATTCTTGCTCTCCTTTCATCAGCATTTTATGCTGTTTACATTCCCCTCATCCGTAAAAACCTACCAGACGAGGATGATGATGCCAAAACTGGGAAGGTCAGCATGGCGCAGTTTCTTGGGTTTTTGGGGCTATTCAACCTCTTGATTTTTGCACCTATTGCGTTTATACTTCATTGGGCTAATCTGGAGCCTTTTGATGCAATAAGCCAGAAGCAGTTTGGTCTAATTGTGGGGAAAGGTACGTATATGTTACAGTTTCACCTTCTGTTACTCATGCTAGCATCTTAACTGAGCATATGCATTATTTTGACTGTTGTTTTTCTTACCAATGTTTGATGGTTGTTTTAAATTTGTTATATAGTATATCATGTGCATCCTACAGTTTCAATGAGCCTTTCTGAAACTTACTTTGATCAAGGCCAAATCTTCCCGTAGTTCCTGTTTTATGCATTTTGTTTCTATGCATATTAGGTTTATTACTAGGGTATGTTGATCCGCAGGAGCTTATATGCAGTAGCTAGTCCATTTAATCTCTTTTCCATATCTTTTCCTGTATGCCTAATTGGATTAATTGTGGATTAGAAAGGAGGTCAAGTGATGACTGCCATTCAATTATTACATATTTGTTTAGTTGGTTGTCATATACAGTACAATGGTTATTGGTCTTTGGACTACAGAAATTGTTGTTATCGCCGCTGTAAGTCATGTTTTGGCATGTTTGATCTCATAAATTGGTAATCGCTGTGTACCATAAAAATGCAACCTTTGATTTGTCATGTTATGCGAAGATCTCTTGATGTTCCCTAAACCTGCCACATGATAACTAACTTTTGGATCATTTAGGTTTACTGGATAACGTGCTTAGCGATTACTTGTGGGCAAAAGCTGTCTTACTCACTACTACAACAGTGGCAACAGCAGGACTCACAATTCAAGTTCCTTTGGCAGCAATCGTTGATACCGTGATAGGAAATGCACCAGGTTTTATGGATTACATTGGAGCTGCTGCTGTCATGGTAGGATTTGCAGGCATCAACATTCCTTCAGATACATGTTCAGCCCCGAAAGAAGCAGCTCTTGAACTTGAAGAAAATCCCACAACTGATCACTCACACCCTCAACAAGGCTAAATGTAAAACCATCAGGTACAATTAAGAATATAAATGTATTAATTTATATCATGTGATCCTAATTTCAATAGAGCCTAATATGAGGCTTTTTTGTGATATTGTAACATTGTTCACTATACTTCACACAGATGTAAGTGGTGGTTTTACCCACGTAGTACAAATACAATCCCTTTTATACTGTATTTCGGGTCAAAACAAGCAATTTTGGCCACTAGTAAAAAAAGTTTGGTTTGGTTGACCGGATACTGTTTTGTGCCCAGCTTCGATAACATTTCTTCTTATTAATGTGTTGTTATAAACTTAGCATAAAACGACAAATACCACTCTCTGGAAACTTAGCATAAAACGATAAATACCATATTTCGTCTTATTAATGTGTTTTCTTCTCATTAGTTCTAAAAATTAAACCCACTTTCTGGAAACTTAGCATAAAACGACGTTTATACTGGTCAAATTAAAGATGTTACAATAATTAGTTTTGCCATCATGTCTAAGCTTACATCAGTAGCAATATTTCAGTTGGTCATACAAGAGTTCTTAATTGTTGCTATTGATTGTATAAATGGATTTGTTTGCATCGTGTCATAATGAACAAGAAAGTGTAGAGAGTTCCTGACTAGATACCAACAACTTATGACTGATTACTTTATCAATGGTCCGTCATGTTAGTTTCCTGAATATTTCAGAGAATGGTTGCGAGTAAACATAAAAAAGGTGGTTATTAGTTAGACTTATCATTGTGAGGTAGGTGATGAGTATTTGAAGGTCATTGTGGATGCCCGTGGTCATCAACAATAAAACTACAAATATAATACATGAGAGGATTTAGGATTGCATGCTATTTTTTGAAAGAGAGAAGATCATATCCCTTACACAGTGTGGTAGATCTTAGAGTTTTTTTTTTTTTTTTTTTTTTTTTTTTTGAACGGCGGATTGAAATTAAAAATAGCAAGAAGCTAGAAAAAGTTACAAAAAAATAAGATTCGGATTTTTCATCCACTCTAACCAACTAAATCTAGCTTTGCATCTATATCTACACCAATGAAACGATCGAGAAACTAAAACAACAAAAATAACCGCCTTAGAAGGACTTTTTGAATCGAAGAGGGACTTGTTCTGATGATTCCACACAAGCCACCACGTAACATAAAAGAACCCTTCCAGCATGTCTTTTTGCTTCGAACTCATTCTGAGCGAGAGAAGCCATTCGAACCATTCTTCATAAGAGTAGAAATCNTGCATCTATATCTACACCAATGAAACGATCGAGAAACTAAAACAACAAAAATAACCGCCTTAGAAGGACTTTTTGAATCGAAGAGGGACTTGTTCTGATGATTCCACACAAGCCACCACGTAACATAAAAGAACCCTTCCAGCATGTCTTTTTGCTTCGAACTCATTCTGAGCGAGAGAAGCCATTCGAACCATTCTTCATAAGAGTAGAAATCCGAATACGTTAACTCCCACCATGAAGCCATCTTACAGTAAATATCTCTCACCAACGAACAAGCAAAGAATATGTGACTCGTGGATGCAACCTCCTTATTACATATCGGGCAAGTAATAGATTGAATCTCAATACCTCTGCGAGACAAGTTCAACCGAGTAGGTAAAAAATCAAACCGAACTTTCCACGCCAAGATATTAATTTTTATAGGAACCACTTTGATCCACCGCGTCTTATGAGGAGAGCCTAATAACATATGATCGTCGATAAACTTTCTAGCCGAGGCTACCGAGAACTCGCCCGAACCCACAAGGGACCAAAACCATATCATTTGTATCGGGCAACACTACACCTTCTAGAATTGATGTTAACGATGTAAATTGTTCCATCTCCACTCCATCCCTAGGCAAACGACACAAAGAGAAACCAACGTAATTATGATTCATTTTAATCGCCACTGTAAGCTTCTTGTCGGATTCGAGAGCATAGACTCTTGGAAATCTAGATTTAAAATTCTTGTCACCCATCCATACATCCTCCCAAAAATTCGTTTCTAACCCATTACCAACCC
Source organism: Artemisia annua (assembly GCA_014162995.1). Lineage (NCBI taxonomy): Eukaryota > Viridiplantae > Streptophyta > Magnoliopsida > Asterales > Asteraceae > Artemisia > Artemisia annua. The sequence continues at coordinate 24,562 of LBNU01034475.1, read as the reverse complement.
TTTTATTCATAAAACTCAATAAATCAATATCTTTATTTCTCAGCTTGCTAAATTCGGTCACAATACTCATCCATGTAGAAGAATAAGAGACTTTCGAACGCATATCAATACCTCCACTGTTACCATGCAGGGCCAAATGAATCTAGACCAAAGAGCATTCCTATCGTTATGAAAACGTCACATCCATTTAAACAATAAAGCTCTATTTAACGCAAAGAAACTTGAAACCCCCAACCCTCCTTTATCTTTGGACGCCAAAACTCTACTCCATTTAAACCACGCCATCTTATTCTCCTTTGGATCGGCTCCAATGAAAAAATTATATCTTCTAAACATTTAAGGACTTGAGATGGAACTTTATACATAGACATATAATAAATAAGAGTCGAACCCAACTCCGGCCATAACAAAGGTATACCATAGAGTTATGCATAATGTTGGCGTTGAAGAACCATTGCTCCATTGGGTGTTGTTGCTTTAGCGTGGTAAGACGACATTGAAAGTAGTGTATGTATATGCGTGTATCTGTGTTTTGTATTTTGAGTACAAGTAGTATAGGTTGATATTATTCTCGGTGTTAGCTTATTATGTGGCAACATATTTTTTATGTTGTCGGTAGGGGTGTCAGTAGGGTCGGGTTGACCCGAACCCGATAAGTCTTATAGGGTTGGGTTAAATCGGGTTGAAAAAGCTTATCGGGTTAGTTTTACCAGAACCCGATAACCCGACATTGTTATCAGGTTGGGTTAGGGTTAGATAATTTTGTGTTATCGGGTTATCGGGTCAACTTGATAAGACTCGGAAATCAATATTTATTTATTTATTTATTTATTTTACTTATAACGAAAATCAATATTAGAAAATCCCTCCATTTTTATGTGTATAACATTTGGTAGCATTTACTCCGAGCAATAAAAATTTTATGACCGAAGTATGTCACTTGTTGCATTAAAAAGTAAAAGACAGCAATCGAACCGCATTAGTCACTACAAACTGTGTATTTTTATAAGCAAAGATTACTATGTTGCACTTAAATGGTTAAAAAGGTTGTGTGATTTATGACTAAGGTGTTTTCTTCACATCAGTAGTTGTCATTGGCTCGTATGTGATTAAAGTTTGTTACTAACAACTATTAAGTTGTTCGATCAAGGTCACATTTGGTAATTTATAATTTATTAGCTGCTCATTTATAGTATCACCCGAGCTGACATAACCCGATCGGAATACCACCCGAATCTTATAACTCGATTTCTTTTAGGCTCGAGTTGCGGGTGAGTTTTTAAAAATCAAAACCCAACTTAACCTGACCCGATATCGTCATTTACTCAAACTACGTGGACCAACAGTTACCAAAAAAAAGAAAATAAATATATTTAGCAAGAGGTTGTAGATGAAAAGATAAAGATGGGTAAATTGATAAATCATCTTGGTGTGATATGCATGTGACATGAGCCAACGTCAAATGCTAATGGGTGTTTGGAAAGGACTCCCGGGGTTACCAAATAGAGATGTTGAAGATGATCGATGTATTTATTTCAAAACAAGGATTCAACACTTAATTAATACTCTTTGCATCTTGAATAAATGTTAACTTTGTAAATGCATAAAGTTTCGTAAAAATTCACTAGTCACACTCTCAAGTCTCAACGAGTCAAATTTCGTTCATTAAACTGTCTTTTGACTGATTGAAATGTTAATGGACATTAATATTTAGAAGTCACGAAATGGAAACTTTGACACTTAATTTGAGACATATGTAGTAATAGAATGAAGGCATTTGCTATACAATGCCCACTGAGCAATGATTAAGTGCATTTAATATAATAATTCTTTATATGTTTAGAGTAGTTATATATTTAATGCATAATAAATAAATATATAAATTATCATAAATATATGTTATTTTTAATTTAATAAAGTATAATTTTCTTTTTATATATATATTTTAATCATTGGCTTAACCATTACCGTTTTCTGCCCCCAATGAGATGGAGAATTTATAACTCCCTATTTAGACTTTTGGGCCTTTCATCTTTCTGAATCGAGACCCGGCCCGGCTCGAGTCGTTCCAACAACCGGCAATGGACATTGTATAGCAAATCTTTAAAATCAATTATACATGCGAAGCACATATTCGAAACCATGGTTCTAAAAGGTGCGTCATGGCGACGCTAAGGCGTGACCTCCACGTTACAAAATTGACTAAGGGGTCGACTCTAGTCGTGATGTAAAATGAGGCGGAACAAGGCGCGCTAAAGCGTGAGGCGTGGCTAGTTTATTTTATTCAACTCTGATAAAAATAAAAAATAAAAATAATAAAAATAAAAATAAAAATAAAATAAAATAAAATGAAGAATCTATAATACTATAAGATTGATTCCTCTAATTGAATGTGGAGTCATCAAGATTGCATAGAGTACAAGATAGCTAATGCTCAGAATTCAATGCAGTCTCATAATAACTATACAATCATGAAAGGAGATGAAGTGCAAGGGTTGCCCGAATTGATCACATGACATTTAGTATAGAATTAAAAGTCGGTTAGATGAAGTGCAAGGGTTGCGAAAGGTTGCAAGAATTATTAATGATTTAACCTAATTCATGTCTATATAAACCGGCCAAAATCACATTTAGTATGTACATTTGAAGATGATTCACACATTTTTTAGATCTTTGATTGTTGTTAGCGGTATGTAAATTCTCTTTTGCAACATTTTGGAGATGATTCACACATCTTTTAGATCTTTGTAATTAACTTGGTCTTTTTTTTTTCTTTTTTTTTTCTTAACTCATTTAGTTATCATACGCAATACCATGAAAATCACACAAGATCATACATGCTCAGATAAATGGAACCAAAGGTTGGGATACCAACTATTTTCTTTGTTTCTTACATATTTAGGTGATTGTTGAAGCATAATCTGGCGCGGGCTGATTCAACGACTCTCCCTGGGCCGTTAGTCGTCTTCTCGAGCCCTGAGTAGACCTGTCAATAAAGAGGACCCGTTAGGAGTGGACCCGAGGCCGTAGCCCCGGGATCCACCTCCGACGGTCAAGTTAGTGTCGATGCGATGTAGCATAAAATAGTTAGGTTTAGGGTAACCTGTTTGGTCGTCGTCAATAAGGAGATTCCAGCCATGTATTTATAAGGCGTAGATTAGGGTTTAGGCGTAGAGTGGGCCGATGTCTGTCGGGCCTGGCCCATGTAGGGTCCAGTCCGGACTATACGTCCACAAGCCCCCCAAGTTTAGTATGACATAGTGCGTGGCTATGTTATGCTAGACTTAAGTTCTGTTCATGGTCGCGTAGGCCCAATCAACCATGACGGCATGGCCCATGTGTGCGCATCTCAGGTGTGCACATAGGACGGACCATACTGCGCAGCCCAAATGCGACAGTACGCACTGGGATTGCGATTGTGATTGTCTCACAATGGTGAAGGTGGATTCCGCATGCTGCATCCTGGGTAAGGGCGTACCTTTTGTACCAGTAGCGATGCAACATGGTGTGACAGAAGACGTGCTTCTGTGGCAGAAGTGCGCGTTGTCCGCGACAAAAGTGCGCGCGGTGCGCGACAAAAGTGCGCGTTGTCCGCGACAAAAATGCGCGCTGTGCGCGAACATTACATCCACCTTTACAAGCGACAGAGGACGTCTCCCCTGCGGTAAGGTGGTGCGAATATTTAAATCCGTCTTTGTACCGGGCTTGCAATACCTCTTACGTACGATCTGCTTCCAAATATTCCTGCATGACGCGTACGGAAACAGTAGTAGGATATACCCTGGTAGCCCCCCAAGTTTGATGGTGCTACTCGTGTAGGAGCATTAAACTTAGTTATTCAAATCCGGCTTTTGAACTCGATGGTTGCTTTCCGGTGATGTGAGAGCACGACACTTGTCGTAGCCAGGTCCCACGGATGGCGCCACTTGTTGAAGCATAATCTGGCGCGGGCTGATTCAACGACTCTCCCTGGGCCGTTAGTCGTCTTCTCGAGCCCTGAGTAGACCTGTCAACAAAGAGAACCCGTTAGGAGTGGACCCGAGGCCGTAGCCCCGGGGTCCACCTCCGACGGTCAAGTTAGTGTCGATGCGATGTAGCATAAAATAGTTAGGTTTAGGGTAACCTGTTTGGTCGTCGTCAATAAGGAAATTCCAACCATGTATTTATAAGGCGTGGATTAGGGTTTAGGCGTAGAGTGGGCCGATGTCTGTCGGGCCTGACCCATGTAGGGTCCAGTTCGGACTATACGTCCACAGTGATTGTTATAGACAAGCATATATATAGATATATGTATTATGTTAATGCATTTTTATATACAAGTAATTTATGTAAGCATGCAACTTGAATTATGAACATAAAATAAAAAGTACATCATTTTGCTCGAACCCATTTGTAAATTAATAAAATTAAGTTTAAGATATAATAGTGGAGTCCAAAGGTTTTAGGAATTATTAATAGTGTGTTACTTAATATTCATTTGGTTAGCTATTTAGAATTGAGTTTATTGATAAAATTTATTAATATGACTTCAATGAAATTAGTTGTACAACATTGAGTAATGAATAGAAAGAAAAAAATACATAATTTTGACTTAAAGCCGTTTGTAAATTATAATATCAAATAAAACTGTTAAGTTTTAAATATAATCAAAATTTCAAACTTTTATCGAAAAACAAAACCGGTGCATTTAACGTGAAGTATATACAACATCGAGATGGAAGTGCAAGGCTTGCCGAAATTGATCACATGATATTTAGTAATTAGTATAGAATTAAAAGTCGGTTATGGATTGAGATTAAGATTAAAATGTTGCAAGAATAATTGATGATTTAATCTAATGCAATATATATATATATATATATATATATATATATATATATATATATATATATATATATATATATATATATATATATATATATATATATATATATATATATATATATATATATATATATATATATATATAGGGTAAAGTTAAAATAAAAAGACAAATATCCGTAAAAAGAGTAAAAAGAATTTTTTTTCTCAAAAGTTCTCGAAAAAATCCAAAAAAATTCCACAAGATCGGGTATGTTGGTGTATAAAACTTTTGTGAAAAAAGTTTTTCTAATTTTGAGTTTTTATACGTTTTTTTTTAATGCACAAAAAACGAATTTTAATGCGCAAAAAAATTTTGATGCACAAAATTTTTAACTTGTTTTAGTTTGATGCGCAATGTTATTTTGATTAAAAAAGTCAAAAGAAGTTGGGTGCAAAAACGAATTTTTGATGCACAAAAAATCGATTTAATGTACAAACGTTTTTTTCTATTTTTTTCGGTAAGTCCCTTTAGAAAACTTCCTTCAAACTTTTCATTGCACCAAACATACCCGATCTTATGAATTTTTTTGGGAGTTTTTTCGCGAACTTTTGGAAAAATTTTTATCTTTCCCATAAATCTTTTTATTTTGACTGCCATACTATACTACGCTCTAGTTTATATTATTATTATATTTCTATATTATATATACTATTATACTTAGTAATATATATATATACTACTTTATAATACACTAGCTTAAAGACCCGTTGACACCGGGTTATTTTTTAAAAAATAGAGAAAATGAGATGATAAGAAAAGTTATAACGTAAACATGTTCCATTTAAATTATGAAACAAAGAATGAGACAATGCGTCCATTATCAGCTAAGAAATTGTTTTTGTTACAATTACACTAACAAAGGTCCAAGTTTTTGGTCTCCATTATTAGATAAGAAATTGCTTCTGTTACAATGATAAAAAAGCTGATACCGTAAACATGTTCCATTTAATATATGAAAGAAAGAATGAGATAATGCGTCAATTATTCGATAAGCAATTTAGTTTGTTACAATTATACTAACAAACGCCCAAGCGTTGGCAATTCTAAAATTGATTGTCTCGAACATAAAATGATTTGTGTGAGCGCCTATCGATTCAAAACCAAATCCATGCCGTGATGATAGATCTTCAAGTACTTCTCTATACGTGATAAAAAGCTAATAATGAAATTTGGAGATTTCTCCGGGTCAAATGCTAAATATGCATTTTCGTAATCAAGGACGTCAAAACTCTCCTCGTCACTGTAAAATGCCACATCAATCGAATCCTCTTCAACTAAACCAACGCGCGCCTTGGACGCAACATATTCCTTCTCATCTTTAGCAATTTGAAGCAAACTTTATTTGTTTGCTACTTTCTTTTTTTCAGACATCCACCACTCGTACCACTCATTAACATCCCATTATTTTTTGAATAGAATAATAAGTAATAAGTCAACGATACAATACACAATTCGGTTTGTAACTACTAAAATAATAAACAAGTATGTATCATCTTTTCCAGTTGGTAGTTAGTCTTGAAGAGCAAAGGTATGCTGTCAACATTAAACACTTGAGTAGTCCATGTTCATTTCGTGAACGGCTAAAAATTAAAAAATATATATATACATGTAAATATGTAAAGTTATACGTAATATTTTACATGTAAATATTCTAAACGCAATAAGTGTATACGTGTTTCGTTTGCAACCGAATAACAGACTAAATTATACACAATATTTTACATGTAATATTCTATAACAGAGTAAGATATTGCAGTAGTATTTATTACAATAGTACTTCATGTTTCTCTTACAACTTTTATTCATATTACACAAATGAATAATTCACCGCCAATGAAAGATTTGCTCATTTTGCAAGCTTGTCATTTCATGATACGCATATGCAAGATTAAGTTCCTCCTGAATATAATTCACCATCAGCTTATTCGACAAACTAATCTTCCTCTCACTCATAGCTTCCTTGCAAGGTAACACACGTCTGTCCTCTACCAAATTCCCTTCTTTATTAGCAAACCCTTTCTCCCTAAACATTAAACAACTCAACTGAAACCTTCATATCAAGCCCCGGAACTCTCTTAGCAAGAAAACTCGGCGTTAAAGGAAACTCTTTACACTTAACTTCCGAAACATCTACACTTAAAAGACCCGTGGATTTGCGGGGTTTTTAAAGAAATATGAAAATGAGATAATAAGAAAACAACGAACGAAACGTGTTACATTAATACATGAAAGAAATAATGAGATAAAACGTGAATTATTCGATAATCCATTGAGTTTGCAACAATTAAAATAATAGATGTCCATGCGTTGTCGTTTCCAAATTTGACGTTCTTGAGTTTGCAATTTAATAGAAAATGTCCATCCCGTGAACACCTAATAGTCCATAGAAAATGTAAGTAAAAGAAGGCTATTATATATAATATATTATAATTTAAAATATGGTAAAAAAAACATGTGATATGTATCTCTTGAACCTTATTCATAAACCTTGAAGTACTTCTTTGTAGATAGTTCGTGTAGTAGTTTTAGAGAGATTACCATCCTGATCGCAAATGACAACCTTCAAACCTGTTATGCTTTTAACTCGTGAAACAACAATGTATAGTTGTCCATTGTGAGAGATAACTGAACGGGACTTAATTTTATAATGAATTGCCTTTCTTGAGTGCTAAATGCATAATAAGCACTTTTTGTATAACATTATAAAAAAGAAAGTTACGTGGTCTATCAAGCTCTCTAAGCAAGTCAGCATATACATTCAATACTATCATTCTTCAAGTCTCCATAATTAACTTCAAAATAATGCTATTTCCGCTAATTGTAAATTTGGTCATTCAACGCCTGGGTTGTTGAGGTCCATCTTTTTAAACACATGAAATAAAACTTTTAAAAATCCGAAGTGCAACTTATCTCTGGCGAAGTACCAAGTCAACCTCTAACATAATTGAAAATATATAAAACATAAACGAATACATATATTCACCCGACTAAAAATGCGATCCACATAGGCAACATCCACATGTTCACAAAAACATGAGTAGGTCAAACAGTTTAAAATATGAACTTCTAATCTCATTATAGTACTATTCAGTTGCTACAATTCAAGTGTTACAGGGGAAAAAACATGCAAAGTAGTTTAAAAGTGGCAAACAAAAAGAACTATATTACTCACTTCGTCAAACATTTATTATTCTCATCACGATATTTGTTTGCTCCCGAAGAAAATAGGCGGGTGGGTCGTGTGTGTTGGTTGTATAATAGTTGAAGAGAATAAGGTGAATAAAGACAACACCATCTTAACCGGCACGCATGAAAAGCTTTTCTTCCGAGGGATGCCATGCCCTCGTCACAACTGGTAGAAAGGGACATTGTTCAGAGAGCCGACAACTACACTCACTGCAAACTGTTTTCCTTCTAAGAGTTAGCCTACATGAAAACATCAAAAATTAACTTCTATAATAAAGATCAAATAGATGAAATTTATATAAATGGTAAAAATAAGTTAATTTGAGATTTAGAAAGACTCGTGAGTAACACGACTCAGAATAAAGTGGCTTCAAATAAATTCAATACTATACTTACATCTATCAAGCTCTCTAAGCAAGTCAGCACTCAGCATATACATTCAACACTATCATTCTTCAAGTCTCCATAATTAACTTCAAATTTATGCTATTTCCGCTATTGTAATTGAGTTCTGTTTCGAGTTTTGCTTCAACAATCCAAATAGCCCCTAATAACATGTTAAAGAAGCGAAAATGGCTGCTCAAATATGCTATCCATATAACCCCTAATGACGCCAAAATAGCAGCCCATAATGACATTTTAATGACGCCAAAATGGCTGCTCAAATAATAACATGTAAAAGACGCCGAAATGGCTTTTGAAAATAAGCTATGCAAACAGTCTAATTGTCCAAAAATGAGAACGTCTTATGTTTTATTTTTGTCTTAAAAGCCTTAATTGTCCAAAACTGAGAATGGTAGTGAATGTTTAGAACATATTTTGCATCAATTAAAAATCTTCCTAAACCTCGTAGATGATGTATATAGAGAGTATATGCTATTGCGGTAGAGAACAAAATGCAAGTCTTGTAAAATGTTTAGAATTTTTGAATAGAACAATTAAAAATCAATTCATTAAAACTCAAATTTAATCATTCCACCTACGTCTATCAATCTCTCTCAGCCTATGCATTCAATACTATAATTCTTCAGGTCTACATAATTAACTCCAAATTGATGTAGTTTCCGCTATTCTAATTGAGGTTCTATTTTGAGTTTTGCTTCAACAATCCAAACAGCCCCTAATATCCCCTGATAACATGTTAATGATGCCAAAATGGCTGCTGAAATATGCTACCCAAACAGCCCCTAATTACACGTAAATGACACCAAATGGCTGTTGAAATATGCTATCCAAACAGCCCCTAATAACATGTTAATGACGCCAAAATGCTGCTGAATTATGCTATCAAAACAGCCCCTAATGACAAAGTTAATGACGCCAAGTTCAGAAATTTTGTCCAATTGATTCTTGAAGTAAATAATCGTTATTGAACATTGTGAATATAGGAGTAACAGTAACGTATGATTATCTCGAAATGACTAAGATTTGCTGGTGTTTTTTTTAGAATACTTTCTCAAAAAAACTAATTTGCTAAGAGACACGGAATAATAATATAATGCATAATTTAACGACATACCGGGTGTGTCTTGTTCATATGTGTTCTTATCTCATTAAACTGAACTAATTTCCCTCACCCGACGCATATTCATCAATTGAGCAACGTTCCTTGCTTCAAAAAGGGTATCCAATCTGATGTGCCATGAACGCAATGTACATCTGGCCAATTTCACTGTCCAACTACAAAAAAAATACTTTTGTCACAAAAAATAAAGCTTCAAAGTGATAAAAAGATTGTTTATACATGCCTAAATGATATCTTGCGGTCAAAATGATAAAAAAAAAAGATTGTTTAAACATGACAAAGATGGTTTCCAACACCTTTGAATGATTTTCATAATGAACATAAAAATATGTTAATACAAATGGTATCAATACCTTTGCTAATAATGTTGCTTGAATTCATAATGAACGTGATAAGTTGTTCAACCCAACACCTTTGAATGATTTTCAGAACTGACCTATTTCAACCCGTCCTCCAACCCACATACTTTTACCCTCTTTAGTATACTTACCTCTGCAACTCAGTGGCTGCAGCCTATTATAATCCTGTTGGCCTGTTTCATGACAATACATGAGTTAATTCTTATTGTTATGTGAGAAATCTCATCATTAGTCTTTGATTCATCCGTATTTATCAAAATAAAACACTCATTATTAGCTTAATGCCTCATTGGTTGGTCATGTAACTTAAACTTTCATTGCAATTATATTCACCTCCTCTGTCCAGTTTCATTAAACTCAAAAGTAATTAGCAATACTTACCAAACAACAAACCTAAAAAGTATCTAAAATCATTAGTTACATGCATATGCCAAAATTCCAAAGTTATGAGATTTGAGAGAACCAATGTTTCCCCTGAACCAACTTCCCATAGTCCTATGTCTCCCACGTTGGTTTCAACTAATGCATACAAATATTGGCAAAGAAAAGTAAATATTGAAACTTTACCGTACAAAAGAGAGTTACAAAATGCCAAAGATTGGTTTCAACAAATACCAAAACACCTGGCATTTAAGTGTTTCTATTGACTTGTTTGAGACCAATGATGCTGCAACGCACTTTGACTCCGTCGTTCCAGCCGTGCAGCTTGAAGTAAACCTAACAATTTGTTGAGCTCTGGAGTGTTAAACATGTTTTCAAGGAATTAGATAACCTCAAATTTGTACGCAAAACTCTAATAAGCAATTTGTTAAATTTGCAATATATACTCATACAACCAACGACGGCCAACAGTTAATAATATAATATTATAGTTCTTTAACCATTGAATGAAACATACCAAAAGATGAAAAGAAATGAAATAAATTCAACTCTTAACCTTTTTAACAAATATTTTATTTTTTGGTACTGTATTTTTTTGTTTCTACCCGTTCACCAACAATGGTTAAGAATGATAACAACAAATCACTGGAAGTGCTTATCAATGTTGACCGCTGCTGCTTTTCTTCTCGGCTGCTCAAATAGCTTGGAAGCTGATAAACCTGTAGAAAAAAAAAAGAATTTCAGACTTTAATAAGACTTAAGGATATATAAATATAACAAACTACTCAAAAAGTCAAAATTTATTGAAACCTCAAAGATTGCATCAAAGGGTTGAAACAAAGAAAAATACACGTAGCTTTTATTGAAACATCAAAGATTGCATCAAAGCGTTGAAACATTGCACTTGGCCAGGTAAGACATCTCAACAGCTGTAGATGGACAATATTGCTACCAACTTGATATTTTCTTCCAGACCAAGTGGATAATTAAACAATTTACCAGCACGCGATCCATAGTTTTTATACAAACACCAAATCAGTGCCGCACTCATCTAACTTAGATTAGTGTTGGAAGACCATTGTGACTTGCACTGAATGTAAAAACGTTTAGTTTTTTTTATCTATAAGGCTATTGACCAAAAGTTCTACAATTGGGTCAAGATACCATCTCCAGTTATCACCTATCCGTTTGACATGTTGAAGGTAAAATATAATCTACTGTATTAGTTGATCCATTTTAATAGTCGCAATGCATACAACAACCTAAGCCATTATGTTTTAAAAAAAACTGAATTATAAATGTGGTTTGAAATAGATAAGTTATCTTTAGTAACATCAAAACATCCGGAATCAACATGATTAATCGAGTAAAGTATTTTGAATTCATAAGATTTTCAGATTAATGAAAGGAACTGAAAACTTCTATTCATATTTTTACTACTTTAAAATGTGTAAACATCTATTCATTTTTTTACTGCTATTAGTGTGTGTATTTGCTTACGGCGAACAAACTTTCGCAATTTATAACAAAAAATCCTAATCAATATAGGATAATCTCACAGTAACAGATTGAACATATTTACCCAACAACATCAAAAAGACACACCGAGCATATTGTTGGGTACCTTTTCTATAGATGGGCACCTGAATCGGACTCTCTTGATACCTTTTCTATGGATGAGCAACATAACAAAAGTGATATATACACCTGACCGATATTACTCCATCCATTACTGTATTTCTTTACTTGTTAGTTGAATAACCTCTAAATAATCAAATAACTATAATTGGATTTACTTCACTCAAATAGCTGTATATATGATCTTTTCTCAAATCAATAAAATGTTCCTAATATCAATATCTCTAAAAGTATGCCAACCGCAACAATCTAAAATATTTTATAGAAGTCGAAAACCTGTAATGAGCTTTAAAACAACATCAACCTACAATCAAAAGTAACAACATTTGAGGCAATAAATCTGTAGATGCAATGAAAAACTTATTTGGTTTCATAATCATTTCATCAAACATGTTGTGGACACACAATTACCTGACTTATGAGGTTTTTACTCGTTCTAGTTTCCCACATATTATGCCTGCAATAATAAAAACAATGACACAAACAAAATGAATTCATGAACAAAATAAGCAACTTTTAAAAAAGTCTCTTAACAATCTATTTTACACTAATTTGGGCAGCTTTGTCCTCTAACAATAGCTACCTATTACAAATGATTTGGGCAGCTTTGTCCTCTAACAATAGCTACCTATAACAAATTATGTGGGCAGCTTTGTCCTCTAACAATAGCTACCCATAACAAATGATTTGCAACACATAATTCGAAACCCTAAATATTAAAATTAAATTGATACTTACCAATTCGCCCATGATCGATATTAAAAAATGATTTGAAGGAGCAATTGATTTGAATTCTTTGATTGGTGATTCAGTTATCAGGATTGTATGACGAAGCTACCGTGTGTTTTTGTAACACCTGGTATTTTTCCTAAAACCTAATCCTAGCCAAACTTCTATTTTTAGAGCCTGAAACGTTTTAAAACTTTAAAGCATGCTAAATTGGATTTGAAGAGCGTGAGATATATTAGGAACGAGAATTTATTTGTAGATTAGCTCAGCACAACCTAGAAAAGCCCGAATATGTTTCACTTGCCAAATTATTTAAATTATCATGAGTTTGAGAAAAACTATGAAGTTTATGCTTGATTTTAAGGGAAAAACTATTTCGAGAACGATGGCGCAAGTTTTATAATTTTTCGAGTCCGTTTGCTAAGTCATATCGAGTCCCGAACCGTTTTGTGAAAAGATAAGCTAAAAACCCACCCTAAGCTCCACCTATATATACTTCCCCCTCACACCCTTCTCTCATTTTTACAAACCAAAAACACACACACTTTCACCTTCTTCTCTCTACTCTCTCTCTCTACAAAATCCGGACAACACCCACCGCCGGCGCCGCCACCAATTCCGGCCACCGGAAAATTTTCCGGCCACCTCACGTTACACCACCCATACCATCTTGTAGATCGGGACACCCCCGACTCATCCCCACTAACCATTTCACCCCAATCTCAAACACGCGCCCTAGATCTACAAAACAAGATTCGACTTTTTGAGTTTTCCGGCCAAAACTATTTTTCCGACGAGTTCTAGTGGTATTCGACCTTCCCCAACCCTTTTTACTCACGTTTTGATTATAAAAACCCACCAAAACCAAAACCCTAATTTCGTTATTTATTGAATTCGTTGGGTTTTGAGTATTTTTGATAAAAACGGGTTTGAAATTGTTTTTGAGATGTAAAAACTCGTGTGGTTTTGTCTTTGGTTCGTCCCTTGTCGCGAACTCGGTCAACTCACCGAGTCAACTCGGTGACTCGGTGAGGTTTTGGTTTATTTATTGTTTGGGTCGAATTTGGTGATGAGTGGAAGTAGTATTTGGGTTGTTTGATTTATTTTTGGGTTTGTTTGATTGAGATAATGGCTCGGCAGCCTTGAACCACCACCACCGAGCCACTTTGGTGGCGGTGGGTGGTCATGGGTTGTCTTGGTTGAGTTATTTGGTCACTTTGGTTGGTTAATAATTAGATTAGGTTAAGTTTTGGTTAAGCCGAAGTGGTATTTGGGATTGAGGTTGTGATTATAGGATTAGTGACGGGTTTAGGATTAGATTTGGTATTTTTGGTTGAGGCGAGATATGGGATTGTGAAGTGTTGTTTTATTGTTGTCGGGATACGGTTTAGTCTCGGATGGTTATTGTTATTATTATAACCTTATTAATATTATTATTAATTTTAAACGGTAAATATTAATACGGAATAATAACTATGAAATTAAAATATAAAATTGTTAAAGTTAATTTAATTTGGATGACGGACTTAGTATCCGCTTTGATGACTTGTATTATGACTTATGAACTTGTATTGGACGTATTGGATTTGCGGCTATGGTTATTTGGACTTATGGACCCTTTGGTACACGAGACGGTAGGGTACGTTAGGCCCTTAAAGATCTTAACGTACCTGGAACCCGAACTATACGAAATGGTCGATAAANTTTTGGCGCCGCTGCCGGGGAGGCATTAACGAGTTGATAGTTTCGTCTTCTAGTTTGGTGTTTTGAAGATCCTTCCTCCCCGGGAAGTTACTATTTTTGTATAATAATAAGTAGTTAGTTATCGAACACTTGTAGAAAGTGTTTTAGCATAATAAACTGTAAAAAGGAATCTCACTTCTACGGGAGTGTTGTAAACCGTGCCCAAATAACGAACAAAAGAAATCGCGAGGTTACTCGTTTTTCCGATTATTTTGAGTTTTACAACCGAATAAACGAGGAATACGGAAGTCTTGACATTAAATTGCAGACTGAAGAGAGCAGGTTTTTAAGTACACTGTACATTTGAGTACCCCGTACACCTCGTTCTCCCGCCTCGCCGCGCGTAAGCTCAAGAGAAAAGAGAAACGTTTAATTTAGTGGTTACCAAAGATAAATAAAAAAAGTAATAACTTGTTTTTGTTTTCGTCTTTAAAAACTTAAAATACTTAAAAAAACCCAAAAACATTTTAACCTCTAAGTTAATTTTTCCTTTTCTTTTATATTTACGAAAATCCAAAAAGAATCTCCGTCATCCTCTCAATCGTTTAATTCTCTTCTTCAAACCTCTGAACGTTTAATTCTTATGGCGGACGCGCGTACTATGGAGGAATTACTCCAAATACCCATACGTCTTGATAAGGCCATCGTTATTCCACCGATTCTCACAGATGAATATCAAATTAACGTCGAGTTACTTGATTTCATAGATCCTTTCTTTGGTCGTGAAAATGATGATCCTTATTCCCACATCAGCAGATTTTGCCTAATAACCGGAACGTTCAAAATTAATCAAGTGCCTGATGATGTGGTAAAATTAATCTTGTTCCCGTTAACTCTTAAAGGAGCAGCCGC